>ML412586.1:4153-14175 GCA_005239525.1 Nicotiana knightiana | reverse complement strand
CATCCCATTTTATGTAATGTAATTTGACTGAATACAAAGTATTTATGAAAATAGGCATCTAACAACTATCTACTTGCTTTTGTTTTTCTTAGGGATCTTACACAAATAACTGATTGAATCTACAAGTTACTTTTCTTAGCCAGTATATATAAATTATACGTGTTAATATTAATAAATTATATATACATTATACACTATCAGCTACTTTTGGTTTAAGCATTTGTGTAGACAGTTATTTAGGTTTTCTTTTCAATAGATGTTATGGTATAAACAGTCAAGAAAACTAGAGCCTTGACTTTCTTTCTAGGTTTCTTATTTTAAACGACCCATATGCTAGGGCCAAATTATAGGGTTATCAGTCAAACTCAATAGCTTTAATCTAAATCCTAATTTGTATTAAGAAATCAACTACACACATACAAAAATTAAATTCAGGACTAAATTACTAACACCTACTGTGACTATCCTAAAAATAAGAATACGTAAAGTTAAAATCCAGGCGCTGCTTACCTCTGCTTTTATGTGTGGGTTTGACCATTTATCAGGTTTAAACTCTCTTTTGAGTTTTCATGAGCTAGGATTTCCTTATAATGCCTTAGAGTTGAGGTGTTAAATTGCACCATTTCATCGTGATTGAGAAATTATACTATGTATATAAATTAAATTTTATTTTTATATATATATTAAAGGTGGTTAACTTTTTAGGGTGTTTTTATTTTTTTATCTTATGAATTCCCTTGGTGACAAATCTACCTCCTCTATCAATCTATATCAATCAATCTCAAAACGGTTTGACAGTCTACGTGAAATGCGAAGGGAGCATATAGCTCTATTTGGTTTGCGACGTACCAAAAAATGTGGCAATGTCTCAAGATCTTTAACTGTTAAATCATCTCCTTACAGTAGGGCATTTTATGTTTGCTCTAATAAAATATGCATAAAACTGCTCTTTCGTTCAGCATTTGTAATATTTCTGTAGTTTTTGAAAAAGTCACCCAAAAAACAAATTGTTTAAAGAGTCTGTTAATTAGGTTAGAACAAGATACATTGTATATAACATCTTAATTATTATATTTCTGTAATTTCGTAAAAGACACATTATTTTTCTAAAACTGTCCAAAGATTCCTTAATTAGGTTAGCACAAGATATTGTGCATAACAAGATTTTTCACGTTACAACAACTTTTAATCATGCGAGAGCACCGATGCAATAGAAGGACTACATATACCAAGATTGAATACATATACCAAGAATATCGTTTACAAAGAAATATTAGGTGAAATTCAACAATTAGAATATTTATATCTCATATAATAAGATATTTATAATAGCATACTTAATCAAATTCATGACCTTTGCATGTTCGGAAAATATTGAATTCAGCTACTGTATCAACATAATAACATTCATCTTCATCATTTAAACAAATATTGCATTAATTTTAAGATCAATTGCTATTTTACAATAGTTTTTTTTCTATACATTTTTTATTGATAGAAAGCACATGCAACACTCTTACCACCTTATCTTGTTGTAATTACCACTTGTTGTGTCGGCTTCTTTTTATTTTTCCCTAGGGTCTATTGGACAAACTCTTTACCTTCTGTGATAACTCAAAAGGTCATCCCGCATAATTTTAGCTAAATTTGTGTTCCGAGGTCGTGAAAACCTCCTTTTATCTCACCTCGATGTGCGTGCGCAGCCCGGACATATAGCTGGGAAGCTGTTAAGTGGAAAATTAATAAAATAATGATTTTGTATTAATTATTTGAGTAAAATTGACTTTGGTCTATATTTTCGGTAAACCGACCCGGACCGGACCCGTGATTTGGCGGTCGCGGAGGGTCCCTAAGAAAATATGGGACTTGGGGCAGAATCGAATTCCGAGGTGCAAAGTCCGAGAAATGAATTTTTGAAGAAAACAGTTTTTTGAAAAATATAAAGGTTTTCGAAAATGAGATTTGATGTGAAACCTGTGATACTGAGCCCGTATATTGGTTCCGGAGCCCGGAACAGGTTCAATATGTCTTATATGTGTTATCTGTAAAATTTAAAAGAAACGGACTTGGTTTGACGTGTTTCGGATCAAAATTGGAGAATTTAGAGGTTTATGAAGTTTGAGAAAATTCTATGGATTTTTGAGTTTAATTCATTATTTTTGATGTTACTTTGATGGTTATATTACTTGAATAAGTTCGTAGGATGATTTTGAAGTCATGTGTATATTTGGTTTTGAGCCCCGAGGGATCGGGTAAGTTTCAGGGGGTTCCGGGGTGTTTGAGTTGAAAAATCAGTGTTTCCGCACCAGCGAAAGCGCAGGTTCGACCCATCCATCGCAGGTGCGAGGGTCGGGCATTGTTTAAGTTTACTGTTCATCCGATTCGTCTTCATTTTTCTTCACCAAAAAAGGGAACAAGGGCGATTTTCACTAGAGAGTTTCTTCTCAAGTCATAGGTAAGTGACCCCTAACTAGTTTCTTTCAACTTCTTAATGATTTCATCAAATTTTATCAAGAATTCTAGGACTTTAATGGTAGAAAATTGAGGATTTAGGAAGAGTCAGGGCTTTTTGATTTTTTTGGGAATTTGACCTCGTTTTGGGGTCGAATTCCGAAACAAATTATATATTTGGGCTCATGGGGGAACGGGTGATCGGGTTTTGGTCCGAACATCGTATTTGGACAAAGCGGGCCCGGAGTGGAATTTTTGTGTTTTTGGAAGAATGATGGGAAATGAATATTTAGGCTTTGGGATAGAATTATTGAGTCATTATTAATATTGTAGAGTCGATTATGTGATACGTGTTATTATCATGTTAAATGTATAGGTGAGGTGACGAGTACCTATACCTTGTTGTCAAGCATGCCCGTGAGTCATATCTTATGGTATATGTGTTTTCCTTCGATATCGACTGTGTTATGAAGTAACCTCTATTTTGGAGATTATTCAATTGTTGGAAATACTTGGTTGGGAACATTGTTGATTAGTTGTTCGGTTGAGGATTATTTTGGTTATGTTGTACGTTCAGTGAGATTGGTTATAGCTGGGTCCCTTGCCGGGACGGTGATATTTCTGTTATTGTTCCCTTGCCGGGATGTTGTTGTTCTGATTTTTGTTGGGTAAGGAAGAGTGTAAAGCACGAAGGTTGATGACGTGCCATGATTTATACTAAAAGCACGAAGGGTGATGACGTGCCATCATATGAGAGATAATGCACGAAGGATAATGACGTGCCATGATATTGTGAGGTAAAAGCACGAAGGGTGATGACGTGCCATCATATGAGAGATAATGCACGAAGGATAATGACGTGCCATGATATTGTGAGGTAAAAGCACGAAGGGTGATGACGTGCCCTTGTTTCGGTGAGAATGAGAGAAAAGCACGAAGGGTGATGCCGTGCACTTGTTTTGGTGAGAATGAGAGTAAATCACGAAGGGTGCTGCCGTGAACTTGTTTTGTTGAGAACACGAGTAAAACACGAAGGGTGTTGTCGTGCACTTGTTTATTTCCTGTTGTTATTCTGATACTAGACGATTGCCATGTTCTTCCCGTATTTGTACCTAACAGTTTACTTCCTGCCATTATTTTTATTATATATTATTGAATTGCACAGGTGTTTATTATTTTGTCGTATCCTAGCCTTGTCAGTACTTCCCCGAGGTTAGGCTCAGCACTTTCTCAGTACATGGGGTCGGTTGTACTAATCCTACACCTGCACTTCTTTATGTTGTGCAGCTTACGGTACCGGACCCGGTGGACAGTGATCGAGGAAGTGTCCTTCAGTCCACAGGCGACTCTGAGGTAGTCCTGCAGGCGTCCGCAGGCCTTGGCGTCACCTCCTATCTCATTCCTTTTTATTTATGTCTTCTCTTGTACTTCCGAGACAATTGTATTGTTTTGTCCAGACTTTGTTTTTAGCAAAAATCTTAGACTGTTCATGAGTTTGTGACACCAGTCTTGGGGGTATGTTTAAGGAAATTTTTGTACGAATTATTATTTAAGATGTTGATTTTATTACCTTCCGCTTTCTCATATCTATTTGTTCTTATATGTCACCTTTAAAAATGCTAAATAGCAAAGGAATAAATCGGAATAACTAGTAACGTTGGCTTGTCTAGCGAGTTCAATGTTAGATGCCATCACGGCCTGAAGGTAGGATTTCGGGTCGTGAAAAGTTGGTATCAGAGCACTAGGTTGCTTAGGTCTCACAATTCACGGACAAACTTGTAGAGTCCGAGGGATCGGTATGGAGACGTTGTACTTATGCACAAGAGGCTGCAAGGTTAGGAATGACTTCACATTTCTTCTTCTCTGTCGTGCGGTTTGAATTCTAAATGCTAACTGATTTTCTATTATATTCTCTCGCAGATGGCGAGAACGCGTGCTTCCTCTTCTACTGATCAGCAGCCTGATCCTCCTGTTTCAGCTCCTGCAAGGGGTCGAGGCCGAGGCCGTGTTAAAAGCCGAGGCAGAGCTAGGGCTCAGCTCAGAGCAGCAGCACCAGCGGAAGACCCACATGTAGACTTTGTCGGTGAGGTTCCTGCTCAGGCAGTTCCAGTTGGACCAGCTCAGGTCCCGGAAGGGTTCATTGCCACCTCGGTTCTTCATGACGCTCTGGTCCGTTTAGTGGGCCTTTTGGAGAGTGTGGCTCAGGTTGGTCTTCTTCCTACTGCACCAGCCATCTCTTAGGCTGGGGGAGGAACCCAGACTCCTGCTACCCGCACACCAGAGCAGCTAGATCCTCAGGTCCAGACTCCAGCACCTCAGGCAGCTGGAGCAACTCAGCCGGGTTTTGTGGTGCAGGAAGTTGAGGGGGCAGCCATGTCTGCCGATTCTTTGTTGAGGTTAGATCGGTTCACCAAGCTATTTTCTACTACATTTACTGGTGCATCATCAGAGGATCCCCAGGATTTCTTGGACAATTGCTATGAGGTTCTTCAGAACATGGGCATTGTGGAGTCAAATGGAGGTGATTTTGCTACATTCCGTCTTTCTGGTACCGCCAAGACTTGGTGGAGGGACTATTGCATGACCAGGCCAGCTGGGTCTGCACCATTGACTTGGGCTCAGTTCTCCGAGTTATTCATGGAGAAGTTTCTACCAGTCACTCAGAAGGAGGGTCTTCAGAGGCAGTTTGAGCGCCTCCTACAGGGGTCTATGACTGTTACACAGTATGAGACAAAGTTCATTACTTTGGCCCGCCATGCTATCATGATACTCCCCACTGATCGTGAGAGGGTGAGAAGGTTTATTGAGGGTCTAGCTTGGCCTATTAGACTCCAGATGGTCAGAGAGACAGGTACTGATATTTCGTTCTAGGAG
Source organism: Nicotiana knightiana (assembly GCA_005239525.1). NCBI lineage: Eukaryota > Viridiplantae > Streptophyta > Magnoliopsida > Solanales > Solanaceae > Nicotiana > Nicotiana knightiana. Next base: position 8,850 of record ML412586.1, on the reverse strand, counting down.
ACGGCCAATGTGGCCAGGCGTATTGAGATGGTCTTATCACAGGGCAGTGGTCAGGTGTCTGACAAGAGACCTCACTATTCCGGTCAGTTCAGTGGTGCCTCATCTGGAGGCAGAGATTCCTTTGGCAGAGGTCATCCTCCTAGGCCATTCCAATCGGTGCTTCAGGTATCCCGCAGTGCATCATCAGCTCCTATCAGTGCACCGCGACTTCAGAGCTTCCAGGGTGGTTATTTAGGTCGACATGGTCAGTTTCAGGGCCAGCAGCCTCAGCATATGAGGGCTTGTTACTCTTTTGGTGATCCAGGGCACATTGCTAGGTATTTCACCCAAGCTTCTGGTAGTTCTCAGCATCCGGGTTCTCGTGCTATAATTCCTGCACCAGGTTCACCCCCACCCCCTCAGTCAGCTAAGGGTGGAGGTTGAGGTGCCAAAGGTGGAGGTCAGACTCATAGAGGTGGAGGACAGGCCACGAGAGGTAGAGGTCAGCCCGCAGTAGGTCGACCTAGAGATGTTCAGATCGGAGGGACTCCACCTCGGTGCTATGCTATTCGTGCCACGCTTGAGGCTGAGGCCTCTGATGCAGTTATTACAAGTATGGTTTCAGTTTGCAGTAGAGATGCTATGGTTTTATTTAATCCGGGATCTACTTTCTCATATGCGTCTTCATATTTTTCCCCTTATTTGAGTATGCCCAGTGATTCCCTGAGTACTGTTGTGCATGTGTCTACACCGGTGGGTGATTCTACAGTGGTAGATCGAGTCTACCGTGCTTGCTTAGTAGTCATTGGTGGTCTGGAAACTCAGGTTGATCTTTTGCTTCTTGATATGGTTGACTTCGATGTTATATTGGGGATGGATTGGTTATCCCCCTATTATGCTATCCTAGACTGTCATGCCAAGACAGTGACCTTGGCTTTGTCAGGGGTACCTTGTTTGGAGTGGAGAGGGACTCCTATTCATTCTTCTGGTAGAGTTATTTCTTATATGAAGGCTCGGCGTATGGTAGAGAAGGGTTGTTTGGCCTATCTGGCCTATGTTCGTGATTCTAGAGCCGAGGTTCCTTCCCTGGAGTATGTGTCCGTGGTTCGTGAGTTTCCAGAGGTTTTCCCTGCTGACCTGGCAGGTATGCCACCTGACAGGGATATTGATTTTTGTATTCAGTTATCTCAGGGCACCCAGCCTATTTCTACTCCACTGTGTCGTATGGCCCCGCCAGAGTTGAAGGAGTTGAAAGATCAGCTGCAGGATTTGTTGGATAAAGGCTTCATTAGGCCTAGTGTCTCTCCTTGGGGTGGTCCAGTATTGTTTTTCAAGAAGAAAGATGGCTCGATGAGGATGTGTATTGACTATCGGCAGTTGAATAAGGTTACTATTAAGAACAAATATCCTTTGTCGAGGATTGATGATTTATTCGACCAACTTCAGAGTGCTTCAGTGTTTTCCAAGATTGACTTGAGATCTGGTTACCATCAGCAGAGGATTAGGGCGTCTGATGTTCCTAAGACAGTCTTTCGCACTCGTTATGGGCATTATCAGTTCTTGGTGATGTCATTTGGGTTGACAAATGCCCCCGCTGCCTTTATGGAGTTGATGCACCGAGTGTTCAGGCCTTATTTGGACTCGTTCGTTATTGTTTTCATTGATGATATTTTTATTTACTCTCGCAGCCAATAGGAACATGAGTAGCACCTTAGAATCGTCCTCCAGACTTTGAGGGATAGTCAGTTGTATGCCAAATTTTCCAAGTGTGAGTTCTGGTTGAGTTCAGTTGCATTTCTAGGCCATGTGGTATCATCAAAGGGTGTTCATGTAGATCCCAAGAAGATTTCAACAATCAGAGATTGGCCTAGACCCACCTCAGCTACAGAGATCTGGATTTTATTGGGCTTAGCAAGTTAATATCGCAGGTTTGTGGAGGGCTTTTCATCCATTGCAGCTCCGATGACCAGGTTGACTCAGAAGAGTGCCTAGTTCAGGTGGTTTGATGAGTGTGAGGCGAGCTTTCAGAAGCTCAAGACAGCCTTGACCACGGCACCAGTGTTAGTTTTGCCCACAGGTTCAGGATCGTATACCGTGTATTGTGATGCTTCACGGGTTGGGCTTGGGGAAGTGTTGATGCAGGATAGCAATTTTATAGCCTATGCTTCTCGTCAGTTGAAGGTCCATGAGAAGATCTATCCAGTTCATGACTTGGAGTGAGTAGCTATTGTGCATGCATTAAAGATTTGGAGGCATTATTTGTATGGTGTGCCATGTGAGGTGTTCACGGATCATAAGAGCTTACAATATCTGTTTAAGCAGAAGGAGTTGAACATGAGACAGAAGAGATGGTTAGAGTTGCTGAAGGATTATGATATTACCATTCTTTATCATCTGGGGAAGGCCAATGCGGTGGCCAATGCTTTGAGCCAGAAGTCAGCCAGTATGGGTAGTCTTGCCTATTTATCAGTCGGAGAGCGACCTCTTGCTTTGGATGTTCAGGCATTAGCCAACCAATTTGTGAGAATGGAGGTTTCTGAGACCGGTAGTGTTTTGACCCATACCGTAGCCCGTTCTTTTTTGTATGACCGTATTCGGGCCAGACAGTATGATGATCGCCATTTATGTGTTCTTAGAGATAGAGTCGGGCACGGAGATGCCAAGCAGGTTACGGTTGATGTTGAGGGAGTTTTACGGATGCAATGACGAATTTGTGTACCTGACGTGGATGGTATTCGTAAGTTGATACTTCAGGAGGCCCATATTTCCCGATATTCTATTCATCTGGGCTCCGTAAAGATGTACCAGGACTTGCGGCAGCACTATTGGTGGCGGAGGATGAAGAAGGATATTGTAGCTTATGTAGCTCGGTGCTTGAACTGTCAGCAGGTTAAGTACGAGCACCAGAGACCCGGTGGTTTGATGCAGCAGATTCAGCTTCCCGAGTGGAAGTGGGAGCGTATCACCATGGACTTTGTAGTTGGACTCCCACAGACTCAGAGGATGTTTGATGCAGTATGGGTCGTTGTGGATAGGCTGACCAAGTCAGCGCACTTCATCCCAGTATCAGTTTCGTATTCAGCAGAGAAGTTGGCAAGGATCTATATGAGAGAGATTGTTAGACTGCATGGTGTGCCCATATTCATTATATCAGACTGAGGTACTCAGTTTACCTCTCATTTCTGGAGAGTATTTCAGCGAGAGTTGGGCACCCAGATTGATTTGAGCACCACATTCCATCCTCAGACGGACGGCCAGTCCGAGCGTACTATTCAGATTTTGGAGGATATGTTGCGAGCTTGTGTCATTGAATTTGGTGGTTCATGGGACCAGTTCTTGCCTTTAGCTGTGTTTGCCTACAACAATAGCTATCCGTGGAGCATTCAGATGGCTCCGTATGAGGCGTTGTATGGTAGACGGTGTCGGTCTCCAGTCGGATGGTTTGAGCCGGGAGAGGCTAGATTGTTGGGTTCTGAGTTAGTCCAGGATGCCTTGGACAAGGTGAAGATCATTCAGGATAGACTTCGTACAGCTCCGTCCAGGCAGAAGAGTTATGCGGATCACAGAGTTCGAGATTTGGCATTTATGATAGGCGACCGGGTATTTCTTCGGGTGTCGCCCATGAAGGGCGTGCTGAGATTCGGAAAGAAGGGCAAGTTGAGCCCTAGGTACATTTGTCCTTTTGAGATTCTGGACAAGGTAGGAGAGGTGGCCTATAGACTTGCCTTGCCACCTAGTTTGTCAGTCGTGCATCCGGTATTCCACATATCTATGCCTTGTAGGTATATTGCGGATCCATCTCATGTACTTGATTTCAGTGGTGTCCAGTTGGACAAGGATTTTTCTTATGAGGAGGAGCCGATAGCCATATTAGATCGGCAGGTTCGTCAGTTGAGATCGAAGAGTTATCCTTCGGTTCGTGTTCAGGGGAGAGGTCAGCCTGTTGAGGCCGCTACCTGAGAGTCCGAGTTTGATATGCGGAGCCGATATCCCCATCTTTTCCCCGCTTCAGGTATTCTGCTATGTCCGTTCGAGGACGAACGGTTGTTTTAGAGGTGGAGATTGTGATGACCTAAAAGGTCATCCCACGTAATTTTTGAAAGATTTGTGTTCCGAAGCCGTGGAATACTCCTTTTACCTCACCTCAATGTGCGTGCACATCCCGGGCGTGTAGCAGGGAAGCCGTTAAGTGAAAAATTGATAAAATGATGATTTTGTATTAATTATTTGAGTAAAGTTGACTTTGGTAAATATTTTTTGTAAACGGACCCGGACCCATGATTTGGCGGTGCCGGAGGGTCCGTAGGAAAATATGGGACTTGGGCGTATGCCCGGAATCGAATTTCGAGGTTCCATGTCCGAGAAATGAATTTTTGAAGAAAATTATTTTCTGAAAAATATAAAGGTTTTTGAAAATGAGATTTGATGTGAAACCTGTGATTCCTGGCCCATATCTTGGTTCCAGATCCCGGAACAGGTTCAATATGTCTTATCTATAAAATTTGGAAAGAAATGGACTTGGTTTGACGTGTTTCATATCAAAATTGGAGAATTTAGAAGTTTATGAAGTTTGAGAAAATTCTATAGATTTTTGAGATTAATTCATTGTTTTTGATGTTATTTTGATGGTTATATTACTCGAATAAGTTTGTAGGATGATTTTGAAGTCATGTGTATATTTGGTTTTGAGCCCCGAGGGCTCGGGTATGTTTTCGGGG
>MDKJ01360472.1:0-35710 GCA_005239525.1 Nicotiana knightiana | reverse complement strand
CGAAATGAGTATCGCACTGAGCAAATGAGCTCCGAATTGAGTTTCGATTGAAGGACTATGTTCATATTATTATTTGTGACTCATAGGAACAAGAATCATCAAATTCCGAGTTCGTATGGTGTAGTTAGAATCCTTTTAGTGAAAATAAACATTACTGGTGCAACAGGATCTGGTGCGCACCTTTAGCGACCAGATATGACACTTTTAGCAACGAGATTTTGCTTTTAGCGACCAGAATTGGGTCGAGAACCCCGTTTTATTTATGGCCCCAGTGGCATGTTGAGAGTGTCTGACTGAGTGAGGCCGAGGGCCAATGTTGTGAGGATATTTATGCTATGAGAGAGGCCGAGAGCCTGAGAGATGATTGATGCCATGATGTGGCTTGTTTATAGCGCTTGGGATGTAGGAGCCCTTCCAGAGTCTGTACACACCCCCAGTGAGCGCAGGTACCTACTGAGTGCGATTGCCGAGTGACAAGTGATTGGGAGGCATGGGTGACAGTGAGGATGCCCGAGGGGCTGATACTGAGTGACCGTGAGGTGCTGAGTGACTGTTATAGAGTGATGGTGAGGTACTGAGGGAATATTTATGAGTGATTATTATGGCCCGAGGGGCAGATTTTTGATGATATTTTACTGAGTTTTGATTATGATTCACTTCATTTTTCAAACTGATATTTTTGGGAGTTTTACTCAGAAATACTGGAAAATATACTTGTTTTAAAGAATTTTTACAGAAACTGGTTTGAACTTCTATATACCTTATTGAGCCGTGACATTTTATTGTTTTGTGGATTGGTGTATTTGTTTGTGTGTTTCTTATTCTCAGACTGTGATTTATTTTTATTACTACTGGGTCGGCGTATTCATCATTACTCCTTGTACCTCTGTGTACAGATCCAGGTACTAGTGCAGAGCAGTAGCCATATTCGTTCGTTATCAGTAGCATTTACGGGATTTCGAGGTAGCTGTTCAGCGTCCGCAGCTTCTCCACTTCCCTTCTTCTTATAGTATTAGCATTTGATTCATAGACATTTATTAAGACATTAGCAGAGTTAGTTATATTCTTAGATGCTCGTGACCATGTTGACTCCAATCCTGGGGGAATTGTTTAGACAATGGATTATTTGCCTAAAGACTTAGGAAATTTTCATGCTTGCTATGCTGATATTTAATGATATTGCGTTATTTGATTAAACTAAGTGTGTAGTTATGTGATGGTTGACTAGCCTAGTTCCACGATAGGCGCCATCACGGCCTGTTGGGATTTGGGGTCGTGACAAAACAGTTGAGAAAAAGTTATGTGGAAGAATTATCATTTGTATATATAAATCCTCGAATAAGATAATATGAACTTGAAGTTCATAAAAAGATAATTCATTTGCAATATATTGCAAAACATGCCAGACGCATTTGCTGACCCAAAGAAAGTAACTACATTCTCACTGAAAATGCTCATATTAGAATAAGTTCTAGAAGGTCAAAGTCTATTGTATACTTAAAGCCTATAGACAAATCAGTTTCAAATAAAATTCTTGATAAAGAAGATGAGCAAATGATCAAAATGATCAAAATGATCATAATAATAGAGGCAAGTGATCTAGAAGATCACATGACATAACACTTCATAAAATCTCAGGAGAGGTTCAGGTACCTAAAAATATGATGGAAGAGATCTCTATGTTATGTTTTTATTGAAAAAAAAATATTGGAACCGATATAAAATATTCATCGACGACATCTATCATAACACTAAATGTAGATGAAGATCCTAAGTCTATCGAATACAGACATAAAAATATTGGCCAAATGGAAGAGACACAATTCGAATAGAATTGGTTTCATATGAAATACATGTAATTTTGGACATGTAATTCAAACATTCAAAAGTATAAAGTCAATGGTGTGTGCAATCACCTTTACCTATCTTATATGTCTAGCATGACGTGAAAACTTGATATGCATCTAAAGTCTTTTTATATGGCTTATATGACTCAACTTATATGACAATCCTTGAAGAATTTAAATTTCTTAAAGCATATAAAATTCTTGGTCATGAAGTACTACATCATAAGTGCAATTTGTGCACATTTGTATCTTGCAATAACTATAAGCATGATAATGTGATAGTTTGAATACCTATATGGAGATATTGAAGAGCCATTCCACGACATTACATGAAAACATTATGTATCTATCGAGAAGGATGATTTCAAGGTGCGATATATTGATTCAAGTTAATATAGCTGATTTGTTTATCAAATCTCTACCAACAATCGTTTGAAGATGGTCCACAAGATTGGAAAGCGAAGGCTCAAGGATGTGGATTGATGCTCTCATAAGGGGGAGTTAATACGCGTTGTACTCTTTTTTCCTTACAGGATTTTGTTCCACTGAATTTTCATTGCAATGTTTTTAATGAGGCAACCAAAAGGCGTATTGTTAGATATGTGTACTATTTTTCCTTTACTAGATTTTTTTCCCATTGGGTTTTATTTTAGTTAAGGTTTTAACGAGACACATTATCTGTTGAATAGACATTCAAGGGGGAGTTTTATAAATAATATTTTATTTATGGTGAATGTCTATATTCTAAAGAGATTCTAGGGTTTGTTATTTGGTGGCTAAGTCACTTTTCCCCTATAAATAGAGGTGTTATATTCTATTGTAATTCATCCCATATCAATAAGAATTCTCCCTCTATACTATTCTCTGCAATACTTTTTTTCTTCTTTTATTGTTTCATAACACATGAAATATTGATTTTTAGGTTGCACTATTGAGTTTGTTTTTGACACTTTACATCAGAGATAAGCTATATATTACTATGTGATAAAGGTAAAATTCTATATTGATATATTTAGCTAAACATTTTCGTCCAAAAATTTAATCTGCACTCGTTTGTCAAAAGTTAATTTTGTTGATTTCCTTATTATTGAATTGGATGTAGTTCAATTACCTTTTCAGAATAAATCTTAGAATTTTACTAAATGAAAAATGTGACGACATAATTTAGTCAAAGATATAGTTTCTTTGCTTATAGAAAAGGATGAAAGATTACTGATTTTGCAAAAGAAAGACTATCTCTTCCTTCTATTTTTTTTTTTTTTTTTTTTTTGATAATGAGAGAAAGAATATGAGAAGTTAAAAGGGTTAAGGGTTGTCCTGATTTTCTTATCATATTTCTTCAAGGAAAGAACAATATTTTTAGGAAGAATTACACAATAGATCACTTCATAAGGTGACCTTGCAGTATTTTAGCCCAGTTACAAGTTTGCAAATGTGTAGCAAAATATCAATAAACTCATATTCGAATTTTTTTTTGCGATTCTCCAGATCTTCCGGCGTGAAAGATCTTTGAGTTTTCATTCTCCTTTTTTCCTCAAGTTTATACATACATATCCCATCTACAAAAATGCAAAAACATACGCGAGAAACCTAAAATCTCTTCTTCTTCAATGCTAATCTTGTTAAATTTTAAATATGATTTTGTGAGAAGTTTGGAATGGGTATCATTTGAACTTATTAGAAATAGTCTAAGTAGGTTTTATACAAAGTTTGAAGTCATTTGATGGAGTTTTGGACTAGTTTTGAACAAGAATTGCAAGTGAAATCATATAAGAAGTTCGTCAGAGATGTTTATACACTTTTATACGAGATTGTACACTTTTATACAAAGAGGTACATTATGTATATAGTTGTATAAAAGTGTATAAGCACTATAAAAAGATGTTCGTGATACCTATGTATATACGTGTAGAAGAAGAGGAGTATGTGAGAAATTACCAAATACAAGTAAATAATGTATTATTGTGTATGAAAGTTGTTTATACACTAGTATATACTATTTATACAATTTTATACATTATTATACAGATGAATCCTATCAATGGAGCTTCACATGTTCTTCTTCTTTCTTGTGGATCTTCTGAAATTTAACATAAATCTAGCTTAAATCTACTCCAAATCACTTCAAATTTAAGTTTTGAACTCCTCTTGATGAACCCAATCAATTGGGACAACACCCAATCCAAACGACTAACAAATCAAAAAACGCAATTTCTGAAATCGAAGCTTTGAAACACGTTTAATGGTTACTTATATTTTTCAAGATTTTAGTCAACCACTGAAATTAGAATTACACGTGGAATGAGGATAAGACTGAAACCAGGCGAATACCTTCTGTCTAGTTTGGTGATCCAACAATCTACCAAGTGAACCTCTTTAGGTCAAAAACAGTTCTTTCCACTCCATTGAAGGAAGTGATCTTCATATGACTCAAACAAACTAATTCTTTTATGTATTATTTTTTCTTCTTCATCCAAATAGTGATTATCGGCTTTGAATCTGGAGGAGTGTTGATGGAGAATAACAATGATGGAGAAAGTTTGGGATGCAAAGTTGGGACACGAGGAGAAGAAGAACAAAGAAAGAAAAAAGAATTAAAAGGAGTGGGCTAATGGGTGAAAATTAAATTTCACATTATATACAACCTGGGTCATACTAGGTAAGGGTTTCAAACGTGGGTCATTTTTTGATGAGCTATTGAGCCAAGTGATAATGAGTGTAATTCTCCCATATATTTACCATAATTAGATTTTTCTTTTTGTAGAAAGAAATTATAATTCTTCCATGTTTGACTAGTCCTTTTTCTTGTAGGAAAAGGTTCGGAGTTCTATAAATTGAGGATCCTTCTCATTCAGCAGCATCCACAATGTAGCCATATGGGGTTTGAGAGTCATGTTTAGGGGGAGAACTTTACGGGACAAGTGTTAGTGTGTCGCTTGTTTTTACCTCTTCGTGAGGTTGTTCTCTCGATATTTTGTACTCTCTTTTATATAGTGGATTGTTCATCTCCGCGATGGACATAGGTCAGTTGACCGAAGCACGTTAAATGTTTGTGTCTCTTTTGATAGATTTCTCTTTTGTTGTTTGATATACTGTCGTTTAAGGTTTACTTTACTAGGTTCCGCATAACACTTATTTTTTCGGTCCTAACAAAAAGTGAACCAATTGGATTCTTATAACTATGTTTATTTTAGTGATAATTATATTATCGTGGCACCTTTTGAACAGAAGACATGGCATTTCTGTTTCTTTTAAATTGGAAAAGAAAAAAAGAAAAGCTCGTTTATGTTGAAATTTTCTGTTAAGTGACACTAATGAATTAACATTAATAAAACCTAACAACTTTTAGAAAAACAAAAACATATCAGAACACTTGGAAAAAAGGAAGTCAAAATATAATAAGACTAGTTGTCTGTAAAGTGCTTTTTTTCCCTCAAAGTTAAAGTGTTTGACCAAGCTTTTATAAGGAAAAAAAAAATACTTTTGAGTAAAGGCAGAAGCAATTTTGGAGAAGTAGAAAATAATAGCTTCTCCCAAAAGCACTTTTATGAAAAACACTATTGAGAAAAATACGCTTAAAAATACTTTTTAAAAGCTTGACCAATTACTACTTGTTGCTCAAAAGTATTTTCCAAATGAATTAATCAAACACAAACTAGTTTCACCAAAATTACTTTTTTTAAAAACACTTTTGAAAAACACACTTCTCAAAATAACCAGATTTTAGAAGCTTGGCCAAACAAAATTATATGAGTACTCTCGACTTAATTAATAATGGCCTCATCTAAAGGATGCTTAATCAATAAATAGGCTTTTGGTCAATGACTTTCGGTGTCTAAACTTCAAGTGCCTCTTTGGGAAAATTATGTTAAACATTGTAGATCTACTAGTGTACATCAAGCAAAACGTTGTGGCTGCTTTTATGGATTTTTAGCCGCTCCAAAAAAAAGATTAAGTCTAGTAACCATATATAACATCTTCTAATATATTCCGAAATGTGAAAACACTTGTTAAACTTGTATTAAAAAATTAATCTGAAATGTGAGATTCGATCTGCATATTAATCTGAACCATGGGTTTTGTTGACAATGATGTACCAAAATCATAGGAGTTTCCAGTTTGTTGGGACATTTCTTCCATTGAAGTGTCTTGTCTTGATAATCCTTGCGAGCACTCGCATAAACTAGATCGCTTAATTTAGTGGGTGTTTGGACATAAGAATTGTAAAATTCCAAAAAAAAAAAAAAAAATGAAATTTATTTTTAAGTAAAAATAGTATTTGAAAATTAGATGTGTTTAGGCGTAAATATAATTTTGAGTTGTTTTTTGATTTTTGTGAGTAATCTGAGTGAAAATTTTGAAACCCGCTTTTTAGAGTTTTTCAAATTTTCGAAAAATTTCAAATTTCATTTTTCACGTGAAAATTGAAAATTAATTTCGAAAAAAGTAAAAAAATTTCTAAAAAAAAGGAAAAAATTCTTATGTCCAAGCGGGCTCTTAGTTATTCAAGATAAGATTTTGGTTTTAAAAAAATAAAATATGAAACAAATACATGTTCATAGAGTTGCAAACAATTTAACATACCCACTAACTTACTGTAATACGTCACATTTAAAATAAGGGCAGTTAAGTAATTTGGAGGAAAAAAATAACTAATAAAACAAGCAAATTAAAAAATATTATAAAATAACGCCTTTAAAGTAAATAAATCAAAGACAAGTATATATAGGGAGAGTGTTATATTATTCAACTTTCAAACTAATCTAAATAATGAACTGAAATCTCCTCTATTTATAGAAGAAAGGAAGTTGTTGTGTAAGCTGCTACTGCAAGCTGTTGTGTAAGCTGTTTGTAAGCTGCTACTGCAAGCTGCTGTGTAAGCTGCTTGTAAGTTGCTTGTAAGCTGCTACTGTACCAGGTGTAGATAATCTTCTACCGGGGTAATGTTTATCCATAACGGAGTACCAAAATGATAAGCTTTTTCAGGAGGCTCATTTCCAATAGAGTACTAAATAGATAAACATATTTACTGCAGTGTCCCATATGGATAAGCTTCTTCAGGAAGCTTATTTACAACGGAGTATTAAATGAACATCCATAATATAATATATATTCATAACACTCCCCCTTGGATGTTCATTAAAAGATAATGTGCCTTATTAAAACCTTACTAGGAAAAACTCCGTGGGAAAAAAGTCCTAATGAAGGAAAAGAGTACACATATTTAGTAATACACATTGCTAGGTGCCTCATTAAAAACCTTATAAGGAAAATCCTGTGGGAAAAAACCTTAGTAAGGAAAAAAGAGTGCATCGCGTATTTTACCCCCTGATGAAAACCTTGTTTCAAATATTTGAGTCTCCGCATTCCAATCTTGTATACCATCTTCTCAAAAGTTGAAGTTGGCAAAGATTTAGTGAGTAAATCTGCTGGATTGTCATTTGAACGGATTTGTTGCACATCAATGTCACCATTTTTCTGAAGATTGTGTGTGTAGAATAATTTTGGTGAAATGTGTTTCGTTCTATCACCTTTTATAAATCCTCCTTTCAATTGGGATATGCATGCAACATTGTCTTCGTATAAAATTGTGGGTCTTTTCTCACATTCTAAACCACATTTTTCTCGAATAAAATAAATTATTGATCTCAACCATACGCATTCCCTACTTGCTTCATGAATAACCATTATCTCAGCATGATTTGAAGAAGTAGCAACAATAGATTGCTTTGTGGAGCGCCATGATATGACAGTACCTCCATAAGTAAATACGTACCCGGTTTGAGATCGAGCTTTATGGGGATCAGATAAATAACCTGCATCTGCATAACCAACAAGATCTGCACTATCTTTGTTAGCATAAAACAAACCCATATCAAGAGTTCCCTTTAAATATTGTTTAATCCCGTTCCAATGTCTCCGTGTAGGAGAAGAACTATATTTTGCTAGTAAATTAACAGAAAATGCTATATCAGGCCTTGTAGCATTAGCAAGATACATTAGTGGTCCAATTGCACTGAGATATGGTACTTCGGGACCAAGGAGTTTCTCATTCTCTTCTGGAGGTCGGAACAAATCCTTATTCACTTCAAGTGATCGAACAACCATTGGTGTACTCAATGAGCGTGCTTTGTCCATGTAAAAGCGTTTTAAGACCCTTTCTGTATAGGCAGATTGATGGATAAAGATCCCGTCTGCTAAATGTTCAATTTGCAGACCAAGACAAAGTTTTGTCTTTCCAAGATCTTTCATCTCAAATTCTTTCTTAAGATATTCAATTGCCTTTTGGAGCTCTTCTGGAGTTCCAACAAGATTTATGTCATCAACATAAATAGCAAGTATAACAAATTCTGATGCCATTTTCTTTATAAAAATACATGGACAAATAACATCATTTATATAATCTTCTTTCAGCAAGTATTCACTAAGGCGATTATACCACATACGCCCAAATTGCTTTAAACCGTACAAAGATCTTTGTAATCTGATTGAATACATTTCCCGAGATTTTAAATTTGCTTCGGGCATTTTAAATCCTTCAGGGATTTTCATGTAAATTTCATTATCAAGTGACCCGTACAGATAAGCTGTAACCACATCCATTAGATGTATTTCAAGCCTTTCATGTAAGGCTAAACTGATGAGATATCGAAATGTTATGGCATCCATAACGGGTGAATATGTTTCTTCATAATCAACTCCAGGTCGTTGTGAGAATCCTTGTGCAACAAGGCGATCCTTGTATCTTTCAACTTCATCTTTATCATTCTTTTTTCGCACAAAAACTCATTTATGACCAACTGGCTTTATACCAGCAGGTGTTTGGACTACTGGTCCAAAGACCTCTCTTTTAGCAAGGGACTTCAATTCCGATTGAATTGCCTCTTGCCATTTTGGCCAATCAGATCTTTGTCGACATTCTTCGACAGATCGGGGTTCAAGATCCTCACTATCTTGCATAATGTTTAGTGCAACATTATATGCAAAAATATTATCCATCACTATTTCAGATCGATTTAAATTAATCCCATAACCAGTAGAACTTATTAAAAATTCCTCACTCACCTGAGTCTCGGGTTCATTGATTTCTTCAGGAATCTCGGAACTAATAAGATCTTGGGTCTCTTCAGGAGATCCCTTCATAGTATTATTTTGATCATTTGTCGATTTCTTTTTTCTAGGATTTCGATCCTTAGAACCCAGAGGCCTACCACGCTTCAGGCGTGTTTTGGGTTTACTAGCTATCATGCTAGTAGATGGTCCTGCTGGGACATCAATTCGGATAGGGACATTCTCTGCAGGGATATGTGATTTAGTAATCCTTTTCAAATCAGTAAATGCATCTGGCATTTGATTTGCTATATTCTGTAAATGGATGATCTTCTGGACCTCCTGATTACATATAGGGTTACGTGGATCAAAATGAGATAATGATGAAACTTTCCACACAATTTCTCTTTTGATTTCCTTTTTCTCTCCCCCTAATTGTGGGAAATTTGTTTCATTAAATCGACAATCTGCAAATCGAGCAGTAAATAAATCTCCCGTCAATGGTTCAAGATAGCGAATAATAGAGGGTGATTCAAACCCAATATATATTCCTAACCTTCTCTGTGGGCCCATCTTACTACGCTGTGGTGGTGCTACTGGCACATATACAGCGCATCCAAAAATTCGTAGATGGGCAATATTTGGTTCATGACCAAAAACTAATTGTGACGGAGAATATTTATTATAATGTGTCGGTCTGAGACGAATAAGTGATGTTGCATGCAAAATAGCATGTCCCCAAACAGTAGTGGGCAATTTTATTTTCATAAGTAGTGGTCTTGCTATCAATTGCAGGCGTTTAATAAATGACTCTGCAAGGCCATTTTGAGTATGAACATAAGCTACAGGATGTTCAACTTTTATCCCAATTGATAGACAATAATCATCAAAAGCTTGAGATGAGAATTCTCCAGCATTATCAAGGCGAATAGCCTTTATAGGATAATCTGGGAATTGTGCCCTTAATCGAATTATTTGGGCTAATAGCTTTGCAAACACCAGGTTGCGAGATGATAGTAGGCACACATGAGACCATTTTGAAGATGCATCTATTAGGACCATAAAATATCTAAACAACCCACTTGGTGAATGAATAGGTCCACATATATCTCCATGTATACGCTCTAAAAAGGCAGGGGATTCCATGCTAACCTTCATTGGTGATGGTCTAGTTATCATTTTACCTTGATAACAAGCATCACAAGAAAATTCATCATTTGTAAGAATCTTCAGGTTCTTTAGTGGATGCCCACTTGAATTTTCAATAATTCATCTCATCATTATTGATCCAGGATGGCCCAGACGGCCATGCTAAATCTCAAAAGTATTTGAATCAGTAAACTTCTGGTTTACGATAGAGTGTGCTTCAATTGCACTGATCTTTGAATAGTATAAGCCAGAAGATAAAGTTGGTAACTTTTCTAAAATACATTTCTAGCTAGAAATATTCTTTGTAATACAAAGATATTCCACGTTCATTTCATCTATTGTCTCAACATGATACCCATTTCGGCGGATATCTATAAAACTCAATAAGTTTCTTCGGGACTTGGAGGAGAACAGTGCATTGTCTATAATAAGTTTTGTTCCCTTAGAGAGAAATATAATGGCTCTTCCGGAGCCTTCAATCAAACTTATATTACCAGAAATTGTTGAAACATTTGCTTTTTTCTTATGCAAATAAGAAAAGTATTTCTAATTTTTGAATATGGCATGAGTTGTTCCACTATCAACTACACAAATATCTTCATGGTTGGTCTTTGATCCAAACATAATTTGAGGATTAACCATATTCTTCAAAATGACATAAACAAAATAAACATTATAGTAAATATCATTATCAAAGTATAACTTTTACATAACCATACTAACTAATACAAACAACATAAATTTTAATTTCTACAGATGCATCAGTGATCATATGACTTGTTTCTCCTTCTGGGAGTGCAAGGTAATCAGCTACATCCAAATGCATGAAGGCAACATTATCTTCAGAAATAAAATTTGCTTCAGCATTTTTCTCTGTCTTCTTTAGGGAGGCTTGATAAAGCTCAACCAGGTGCTTTGGCGTACGACATGTACGTGACCAATGCCCTTTTCCCCCACATCTATAGCATACATTTTCTGCATTTGTTGCTTGCACCGCTTCATGCTTTTGTTCCTTTCTTTTTCACTGCTGGTGGTTAGGAGGGTTCTTTGGTGCATTATTATTACCATGATTAGATTTTCTTTCCCGGCCACGGCCATGACTGCGACTGGGGCCACGACCTCTTCCACGCTTAGCTTGGTGGAAGTTCGTCTCATTCACTTCAGGGAATGGACAAGAACCAGTTGGTCCGCTTTCATGATTTTTCATTAATAGCCCATTATGTTGCTCGGCTACAAGAAGATGGGAGATAAGTTCAGAATACTTTTTGAATCCCATCTCTCGATATTGCTGCTGCAGGAGCATATTCGAGGCATGAAAAGCGGTGAAAGTTTTCTCCAACTATCATGATCAATAATATTATCACCACATAATTTCAATTGGGAAATAATCCTGAACATAGCAGAATTATACTCACTGATAGATTTAAAATCTTGTAGCCTTAAATAAGTCCAGTCATGACGTGCCTGTGGAAGAACGACCATCTTCAGGTGGTCATATCTATCTTTCAAATTATTCCAAAATATGACTGGATCTTTAATAGTGAGATATTCCATTTTCAAGCCTTCATCAAGGTGATGGTGTAGGAATATCATGGCTTTGGCACGGTCTTGGTTTGATGCTTGATTTTTGTCCTTTATGGTGTCTGCCAGACCCATCACATCAAGATGAATTTCAGCATCAAGCACCCAAGACATGTAGCTTTTGCCCGATATATCCAGGGCTATAAATTCAAGTTTAGAAAGATTTGACATTATTTAGAAAAAGAAAGTTCGTACCTTTGATACTTTCAAAGTATTTGCTCGAGATGACAGAGTCTCGTGCTGATAACATGTTATAAAATAACGCCTTTAAAGTAAATAAATCAAAGACAAGTATAGAGATAAAGAGAGTGATATATTATTCAACTTTCAAACTAATCTACATAATGAACTGAAACCTCCTCTATTTATAGAAGAAAGGATGCTGCTGTGTAAGCTGCTACTGCAAGCTGCTGTGTAAGCTGCTTGTAAGCTGTTTGTAAGCTACTACTGCAAGCTGCTGTGTAAGCTGCTACTGCAAGCTGCTGTGTAAGTTGCTTGTAAGCTGCTACTGTACCAGGTGTAGATAATCTTCTACCGGGGGTAATGTTTATCCATAACGGAGTACCAAAATGATAAGCTTCTTCAGGAGGCTTATTTCCAATAGAGTACTAAATAGATAAACATATTTACGACAATGTCCCATATGGATAAACTTCTTCAGGAAGCTTATTTACAACAGAGTATTAAATGAACATCCATAATATAATTGTCACGACCCAAATTCCCTCCATTGGGTATCGTGATGGCACCTAGTGTTAGGGACTAGGTAAGCTAGCAGTTACTGAATAAGAACAAAAATAAAAGGAAAACTAACAGTCTTGAAATAGAATCTCAACAGGATATACAAACTTTTCCAAAACAGGTAGTACAAGTCATAAGCTCTACGAATCTTCTACAAGTTATAAGTACAACTGTTTGGAAATAAATACAACTGTGTATGCATAATAAATACGAAGAAGGTGACTCCGATGCCTGCGAATGCAACAACAGGTTACTTTGAGTCTCCTTGAAAATCATCCACACAGCTACTACAATATATACCTGGACCTGCACACAAAAATGTGCAGAAGTGTAGTATGAGCACATCACAACAATGCCCATTAAGTATCAAGACTAACCTCGGTGGAGTAGTGACGAGGACTAGTCAAGACACCACTGGTCTACAAAATAAATAACACGAATATAGAAATGACCGAACGTTACATCTATCTAAGACTTCTCGGAATAATTCACAACAATGACAATATAAAGTGGAAGGAAATTATAGAAATCAATCACGAAACAACACAAAAATACACAGAAAGATGGACAACAAAACAAGTCGAATCGAAAGGAAACACAATACAATAGAGAACACTAATAACTCAACTCTACGTCGGTTTGTTCACATCGGGCCTTAGCCATTAAAATCCATAACTGGTAGAAATCTTTAAACAACAGTTCATATGAAAAACTTTTGCAAATAAAATCATTTTAGTATGGAAGAGTTTACTTTGAAAACATATTTTCTCCAAAAGTAGATATAAGTATAATTAATAGAGAGAATTACGTAAAACATAGTTTCTTTCAAAATACGAAGCTTTCCAAAGAGTCTTTCCCAATAAATGACTTCCAAATATCATTTTAGGCAAGATTGGTGCTTTTTAAATATACCTTCGATGTAAAAGTCATTCAAATATAATCATTTCAAACCATTTCTTTTTCAATAATACTTTTCAATAAAATCCCTTGATCAAAATCTCCTCAAGATTTATCCACCGGAACTCAGAAATTTCCATGCAGTACAGGAGGAATATCAAATCTTGCCAATAAATGCAGTAAATAGCAAACAGGAACAACGGAAATAATACTGCATAAATACGGCACAGAATGTCCCCTCGTACTAGATAACGTAAACACGGCACGGAATGTCCTCTCGTGCTAAATAACATAAACACGGCACGACATGTCCCCTAGTGCTAACATAACATAACACGACACGGAATGTCCCCTCGTGCTAAATAACGTAAACATGGCACGGAATGTCCCCTCGTGCTAAATAACATAAACATGGCACGGAACGTCCCCTCGTGCTAAATAACATAAACATGGCACGAAATGTCCACTCATGCTAACATAAACAACAATTTAACAAGGGAAATCAACAATAAGAACCATAAATCACAACATCCCGGCAAGGGAGTCAACGACGCAACAGTATCATCAACAGTATAAACAACAATAGAAATCATACCATCCCGGCAAGGGAGTCGACAATGAAAACAATATCATTAACAACATAAACGGTAATAGAAACCATAACATCCCGGCAAGGGAGTCAACAAGGCAAACAACATCATCAACAATGGAATAATAAGAGAAACCACACAATCCCCGCAAGGTATACAACTATAACAAATCTCACCTAAACAGTTAAATTCACGGAATAAACTCAACTTCAACAAAGGCTCAGTAATAGGCAACATCAAGGAAATACCAATAACATAAATATCTAACAATTAGACCTAAGTAGCACTTAAGAGAATAGTCATATAAATCACAATGTAAGACTCACGGGCATGCTTGACTCCAACGGATAGATGTTCTAACTACGACTAGTCGATTATAAGGCTAGATGACACTAATTGTAGTCAATTAGGCAAGGTAGGAAGAAAATATAACATGACGATAAGAGAAGTAGAATATTCAGTTAAGTCAAGTAAAGTCAAATAGCCAATGAAGGAATCCAAAATACAAGTAATTCTAATTTAAACAGGAAGGGATGAAATTAACAACCAAGAATTCAAATGTAACAATTACAAATCATACACAGGTAATATAAGAACCTACGAATCCTAAAAGGCCAATCTAATTGCAAATAAGTCCGAGTACACACTCATCACCTCGCTTACTCGGACTACAATCAACAAGGAAGACTCAATCCTAAGGGGTAGTTCCCCCCCACAAGGTTAGGCAAGATACTTACCTCAAAGACGACAACTCGGTACTCAAAAATAGACTTCTCGGGCGGTAAGGCCTCCGGACGGCTCAAAATCAACTAAAACAACTTCAAAATGCATATAAAACGTATAAGTAACTATTTCGAATAATAAAGTTTCAATCTTTACAAAATTATAAAAATCGACCCAAAAGTCGACCCCCAGGCCCGCAACTCAGAACCCGACAAATTTTACAAATTCCGATAACCCATTCCGATACGAGTTCACCCATACTAAATTTATCCAATTCCGATAACATTTGGTCTTTCAAATCATGAATTTACATCTTAGAAGTTTTCTTTCAAAACTCACAATTCCCTCAACCCAAAACTCAAATTAAATGATAAAAACAAGAACTAATTCGTGAAATATAATTAATTCTAGTGGAAGAACACTTATCCATTCGATTTGTGTGAAAACCCCTTCAAAAATCGCCAAGAACCGAGATCTAGAAGTCAAAATATGATAATAATGGCCTAACCCTCGATTTTGGAATATAATCTGTCTGCCCAGATTTTAAGGCATCGTGATCGTGGATTAAAAGATGCGTTCGCATAGAGGAAATAATGTTGCTGGCCAGAAAGGTTCTATGCGATCGCGAATAGGTAGATGCGATTGCATAGTAGGAAGTAGGGGCACTGGTCAATTTAATACTATGCGATCGCAAGCAAGCAAACGCGATCACACTGTAGGGAATTTTATACTTCTGCAATCGCGGACCTGATTGTGCGAACGCATTGAATAAAAATCTGGGCAGGTCAAATGACACTATGCGATCGCGACCACTACTATGCGATCGCATAGAAGGAAACCAGAAACAACAGTGGAAAAATGAGGAAAATCGATCCGAAACCTATCCGAAACACACCCGAGGTCCCCCGGGATCCCGTCTAAATGCACGAACAAGTCTTATAACCTAACACGGACTGGCTCGAGGTTTCAAACCACATAAAACGCACTAAAACGATGAATCAAACCCAAAAATCAATAAAATTCCTCAAAACTTCTTTAAACATCAAATTTTTGTATTTAAGGTCCGAATCACGCCAAACAAAGTCCGTTTCATACCAAACCTCACAGATAACACATAAATTATACCGAACCTGTACCGGACTTCGGAACCAAGATACGGGCCCGATACCACAGGTTTCACATAACATTTCATTTTCAAAAACCTTTATGTTTTTTTCAGAAAATAATTTTCTTTAAAAATTCATTTCTCAGGCTCGGGACCTCGCAATTCGATTCCGGGCATACGCCCAAGTCCCATATTTTCCTATGGACCCTCCGGGACCGTCAAATCATGGGCCCGGATTCGTTTACCAAAAACGTTGACCGAAGTCAACTTTATTCAAATTTCTAATACAAAATTATCATTTTTATCAGTTTTTACATAAAGGCTTCCCGGCTACACGCCCGGGCTGCACACGCAAATCGAGGTGAGATAGAAGGAGGTTTTTACGACCTCGGAGCATAGAATTACCTCGAATATACGGGATGACCTTTTGGGTCATCACAATAATATATATTCATAACAAAAAATAACAAAAGAATAGGGAAAGAGTGGAACAAAAAAGGCCGAAGCCCACTAGAAACAATCTCGCAAAAAAAAAAAAAGGGAGAATAAAAAATAGCTAAATTTACTAGTGCTCATTCAAAAATAGCCACAGTTTCAAAAGTAATCGAAATTTAGCCACTTTTCATATAGAGATAAATTTGAACGAAAACACAGTTCAAAATCCAGAAAATACTCCAGCATAATATACTGGAATTCCAATGTAATATATTGTACCCTAGTATATCATATTGGAGTTCCAACATAAGTATACCGGAACTCCAGTATATTATACTGGACTTCCAGCATAATATACTGGGGTTCCAATATAATATACCAATCCAGCATAATATGCTGGAAGTTCATACACAGGTGCTCCAATCTCCAGTATATTATGCTAGAACTTTTCGCGTGTTGGAGTTCCAACATAATCTGATGGAAGTTTATACATAGGTGCACCAATCTCCAGTATATTATGCTGGATCGGTTCCTGTTGCAGCAAAATAGTGGATATTTTTCAATGAATTTACAAGCGCTGACTATTTTTAATTGACCAGTCTGAAAACTAACTAGCCCGTGCTATTTTTACAAAAAAAAATAAAAAGGGTTTAGGGGAAGGGAATGAAGCCAAAAGCTTCAGGAAAAAGAAGAACAGAAATAGAGCTTGATCAATAAAGTTTTGCAAGAAGAAGAAACTGAAGAAGAAAACTTTTTCAGCTCATAATTTGCTACCGTGAAAGCACTCCTCGAAGTTTGATTTTGCAAGAGATTCTGGCGATTTCTTTTTGATGACGTGTTGTGAAATTATATTGGGTACTGAAAGTTTGATACCAGCAAGAAGTATTATAGGCAACAATATTATTCAAGTTCCTTCTAATTTACATTGTTAATAAGATTGAAGGGTAAAGTGAATAGACAATACGAATGCCATTTATTTAGAAGATAATGAATTGGTTTAAGTTAATTGTAGCATGAGTAAATATATAATTTTCATGGGTTGTGTTAAACAATAATACTAGCAACACAATACACAAACGTGGTTTGATTCAACTTATTAGATATGATAATACTCATGAATAATTGGAAACTTTATTCTGAAATAGGCTAAGTAGAAAATAACGTGAACCATATCACATTTAAATTTTTGTTAAGAAATTAAGCTCAAAGCAATAACATAAAACAAGAAAATAGATAAGAATGTAGGCAGCAAGAGATGAGATATTCTTATTTCTTCAAGTGTTTCAAGTGTATACAATTTGATGCAAAAACCCTCTATTTATAGGATGATATAGGTAATACAAAGGGATGCCATGAACATGGTATTAACTAGATCATGGGGAAGATCACGGAGGAGGTTATGGAGGTGTGAGAGTTACAATCATAATGGTAAAAAGTAGTGGGAGGTTAATGGAGAAGAGTACTGGGGTTAACTTCTTTAAAAGTTATAGACATCCACTAATATAATTATAATATTTCCAACACACCCCTTGGATGTCTATAGATAATGTGCCTCGTTAAAATCTTACTAAGAAAAAACCTTGTAGGAAAAAATCTTGGTGAAGGAAAAAGAGTACACAAATCTTGTAATACGCATTACTTGCTGCCTCATTAAAAACCTTGCCAGGAAAACCCAGTTGGATAAAACCTTAGCTAAGGGAAAAAGAGTACAACGCGTATTTGCCTCCCCCTGATCAAAACATCACTTTTGTTTCATGAAGGCAATGCATTTCAATCTTGTATTTCAACTTCTCAAACATTGAGGTTGGCAATGCCTGCGTGAACATATTAGCGAAATTATCACATGAACGAATTTGTTGAATATCAATTTGACCATTCTGTTGAAATCATGCGTCTGATAAAAAACTGTGATAAAATTTTCTTTATTATGTCTCCTTCGATATATCCTTATTTCAATTGAGCTATGCAAACAACATCGTCTTCAATACTATTGGAATCTTCTCTTCAAAGAAAAAGTCACACATCTGTTGTGTGTTGAGTCACTTGTTTTATCAGTTGCTAGTATATTGACATGACTTGAATAAGTATAAACAATTGTCTGCCTTATTAATTAATAATATGGCAGTACCCTCACATACAAATAGATTGTTTGAAGAACGATCTTCAGAAAATACCTGCATCTGCATAACCAACAAAACCTTGGCAATATTTGTTAGAATAAACAAATCTATATCAAGGGTTCCTTTTGCAACATAATCCTAATAGTATTCCACTATCTTTATATAGGAATTAAATTATATCTCGCTAGCATATTTTTATACTCATGATTCTAGCAAGATACACAGTGCACCAATTTCAATAGACACAAAAACAAAATCATATACGCCATGGTTGCTCTAATCCACATAAGGATTTGCTGAAGCTTTATTAATGAATTTCTTGGGAACCTTAATATGCTTCAGAACAGTTTAAATCCTTCAATGATTTTTATATACGCATAGTAAATTTATGAGGTATTGTCAGACTAAAATCTGAAAGCAACTGTATCCACCACAAGGGAACATGTTTTCATATAATCAATGCCAGGACATTTACGTAAAATTTTATGTCACCCCACTGGCTTTATACTTTCAGGTGTTGGGACTATCAGTCCAAAACTTCACGTTTTCCAAGTAAAATCAATCTTGATTGCGTATTTTTCATTGACTAATCATTTTTCTGTCCAAATTCTATGACAGATTTGAGCTCAAGATCCTCGTCAATATTCAAAATATTGAGCGCTACATTATATCAACAATATCATCGATGATCATTTTACATCGGTTCCATCATCACACAATAAATACATAACTTATCGAGATCTCATTATTTTCAGGTACCTGAGCCTCTTCCATGAGGTCTTATAAAATGTTATGTCGTGATGCTCTTATAGAGCAATTTCCACCTTAATATGACCATCTTTATCATTTGCTCCTCTCCTTCGTCAAGGAGTTTTATCTTTGGAACCGATTAGTGTATTACGCTTTATGCGTTCCACAGACTTTGTCCATCATGGACTTTATTCTATTTGGAGCATTAACAACTGAAATATAACATTTAGCTTTGGGTCAGCAAATGTGCCTGGCAATATTTTGAAAATGAATTATCATTTGAACTTTAAGTTCACATTTTCTTGTACGAGAATCTAGATGTATACATAATAATTCATTCCACGTATCACTTTTTTAGCTGACCATTTTCTCCCCCTATTGTTGGGATCACCAACACATTTCTCAACCTTCTTTGGGAATCCATCTTTGTGCATTGTGGTGGGATAATTAAATCATATAGCACATCCATATTTCTAGATGGAAGTTATTTGGTTCCTGGCCCTGAACCAATTATGATAGGGAGAATTTTTCATAACTTGTTGGCTAGATGCGTACAAGTGCTGTTGTATATTAAATAATACACCTCATACAAAATTTTTATTTGGGAGTTTTTTTCTCACAATCAATGCTTTAGCTATATTGGAGGCATACAATTTCTCCTAAACCAACTTGGATTTAAACCAGCATTATCAAGATAAATCATCATAATTTCTATTCTGGAACTGTGCTATAGTAATTTGAGCAATCAACCTTGCAAAATCCAAATTGCAAGTTGATAATAGATGCACATGTGACCATTCAATAAATGCATCTATTAAAATCATATAATAGTAAGCGGTCCACATGGCAGGTGACTGTGCCCATAAATATATCATCTTTTATTCGTTCCAGAAATCAGGTATTTAATCCCAACCTTAGCTGGTATATCAGGAGAATAAGCAGCACAAGAGAATTCTTGAAGAACCTTCTATTTCTTCAATATATGCCAATGTGAATTCTCAATAAATTTTTCGCACCATAATTGAACCGGGATGGCCAACCGGTCATGCCAACTTTTGTTTATTTTAGTAAATATTTAATTTATTATGGCATGTGATTCCATCATCATGCTTATATATTTGTAGTAGAAATAGAAGAAAAGTCGGGTAATCTTTCATATTTACCCGGTATGATTATAGTAATATGAAGATATTCAATCTTCCTTTCATTTATAGTCTCAATATGCCAACCACTTTGGCTAATACATTTGAAACTCAAAAGGTTTCTTTTGAGACTTACTACAATATTAATTTCAAGAACAATTTCATTAATCCGGGTAGAAACAAATTCGCTCTTCCGGAGCTCTTAATTGATTTTGTACTACAAAATCTTTTGTCACACCATACATATGGTGAATATCTCCTTCATGGAGAAAATCATATCATAATAATTGTCATGGTCGAAGTCATCATAAGCAAAATCATTTCTTGCTTTAAGTTTGCCTATAATAACTTTTTATAAGGCATGACATAATATTTTTTTGGCGTACCACATGTACGCGACCAATGACATATTCATGTAACCACATTGTAATATTCATTATCTTTATTTCTCTAAAACCTCCCTCAGAGGTGAGTTGTGGTATTTATACAACCACGCATAAGCATATTCTTATGCATATTTTTCATCACATATATATTTCAACATTTACTTTCAGGAATGAGTATGTATTTACAATGCTTATCACAAGTTACATTTTCAGGGAATGGACTATAATCATGTGAACGTGTCCCATATTAATCGACCACATCGATACATATTTCCTTCACCGTTGAAGGATAATCTTTAGAACTTACTGTTCTCCTTTTTACAATTACCATAATGACGACTGTTACTATTTGATCTTTGGCACGCCCACATTCATTGGCCAACCACTTGTCTTTATTTAGATTTATTATGCACTGCTAGCTACACATTCACTTCAAGAATGGAGCAAAAGTGGGACAAGCTTCATAATTTTTCATAAAAAATATTTTATTTTTCTTTAGTCATCATTATATCATCAATATAGGGCATTGGGACTCAAACCCAATGCCTTAACCATATAAACGCATGTTAGGTCATAATGATTTAGGACTCAAATCTAACTCTTATCATCATAATGTACCAGGACTCAAACCTGATGTCTTACCCTTATACAATGGCATAATAAGTCTAAATGGAATCGCCCTTGAGCCTTTCATGATATACTACTTTCTAATAATCAATTATATTTTCCCGAACTTTAATGAAAGTTCACATTGATATTTTTCACGAACAACTACATTATCAAATATAAAGTGAATAAAAATATCTTAGTTATACAAAAATTATTTTGATCACAACATAAATTCAAATTCTTATTATTTTTATAAGATTAATTAAAAACCTTCTCAATAGTTAGCAGTTCCATAATCTTGGCTTGCAAACTGTCGGAGCAGTACATATGGGAGATGATGTCAAGGCATCGTAATATGCTCTTGTTTGTCACTCTAAAGCAGGTACTCCATATGTATACATCTGCACAAATGAAACAAATGTATACATCTCAACCAAATTGATTTAAGGTTGTAGCTCCCATAGAAGGCTTTCATCTCTTATAGAAAATATAAGAATAATATAGCAATCGTGCTGATAACGTGTTAAGAAATTAAGTTCAAAGCAATAACATAAAACACGAAAATAGATAAGAATGAGCATCGTGCTGATAACGTGTTAAGACACTAAGCTCAAAGAAATAACATAAAACAAGAAAATAGATAAGAACGTAGGGAGCAAGAGAGGAGATATTCTTATTACTCAAGTGTTTCAAGTGTATACAATTTGATACCAAAACCCTCTATTTATAGGATGATATATGTAGTACAAAGGGATGCCATGAATATGGTATTAACTTTTGAGATCGTGGGGGAAGATCATGGAGGTGTGGGAGTTACAACTATAATGGTAAGAAGTAGAGGGGGGTTAATGGAGAAGAGTAGTGGGGGTAACTTCTTTAGGAGTTATAGACATCCACTAATATAATTATAATATTTCATAACAATTTTCAATAATTTGACGTCGTCGAAATGCTTACTTAACCTATTGTGCTTCTGTAAGACCATCAAGAGGATATAAGATGTAAACTATTAATTTCTATTCCCCGCAAGTTCTCAATATATTTGGTAAGGAAGTTGGAAAAAAATATGAGATTAGAAAAAAAAAATTGGGATAAATTATGAACTAATTGAATTACTCATAGCTTGGGTGAAATAATAATAATAATTTGACAAATTGAGAGTCAACTATGTAACCCCGAGGATTGGGTATCCTTAATTAATTATGAATTAGTCTAAACATGAAAATTAACACCAGACCAATATGATGTGATTATAGATTGATTAAAGAAAGTCATACGGATTGCTCGAAGTGACGAGTTTGATATTTTGACACGAGTACTGTGAGTAGTAACCTTACCGCAATTTGTGTTTTCATAACCTGCATGGTTTATACATTATTTTGAAATTAAAATGTATTACCGAATATTTGAAATTGCATGTGGGATAAGTCCTTTACTTGAAATGGTACTGAATAGTTTACTTGAGATGTTTACAGTTATTTAAAATGTTCTCATTGAGGTTGGAGGTTTGGAGACAGACCTTGGAGTCTAAAGGTTTCAAACTGAGTAGAACCAAGACAGAATACTTGGAGTGCAAATTCAGTGACGGGCCCCACGATGCAGACGTAGAGGTTAAGCTTGATGATCAAGTTATCCCCAAGAGAGCGAGTCTTAAGTATCTCGGATCTATTATCCAAGGTAACAGGGAGACTGATGAAGATGTTGCACATCGCATCGGGCGGGATGGATGAAGTGGAGGCTCTCTTCCGGTGTTTTGTGTGATAAGAGTGTGCTGCTAAGACTTAAGGGTAAGTTTTATCGAGTGGTGGTTCGCCCGGCTATGATGTATGCGATTGAGTGTTGGCCAGTACAGAAATCTCACGTGCATAAGATGAGAGTAGCAGAGATGAGGATGTTGAGATAGATGTGTGGGTGTACCAGGAGAGATAAGATTATGAATGAAGCTATCCGGGACAGAGTGGGAGTAGCCTCCGTGGAGGACAAGATGCGGGAGTCAAGGCTGAGATGGTTCGGACATGTTAAGAGAAGAAGCATTGATGCTCCTGTCAGGAGGTGTGAGAGGTTGGTGATAATTAGGGATTTTAGCCTACTACTTGCTCTCTTTTGCTTAGGTTTTGGGTCAAAAATGTATTAATGTATTCCCGAAAACTAATTTAAGGTGCTTACTTACAGGTTTTGGTCAAAATGAGGCAAAGAATCCAAAACGAACTCATAAAGGAGCCAAACTTGTACAAGCCCTAAGAATGAACTGGAGCGCTGTTAGCGCTATTATTAAGCTTCCGCGTAAGAGCCTCTGCTGAGGCGGTTACAGAGATGCTGCCGCGAAAATGAAGTTTGGAGAGATGGAATTGTCTCATTGCTGACGCTGACCGCGTTACAAAAGTGCAGCCGCGAAGAAAATTTTGCTGGGAGTGGTATATCAAGAATCAGAGACCTTGCATTCTTGGGCCAAGCAAAGAACGCGGTCCGCATCATTATTGCGCGCTGAGAAGCCACCTAACGCTGAGGCGATTGATTTTCCGCTGGGAGCGTGAGTTAAGGTTCAGAGAGTTGCAAGTGGAGTAAAATTGCAAGACGTGGTCAGCGAGCATTTTACGCGGCCCCGTTTGATGCCAACGCGGACACGACTCTTTTTACGCGGTTCGTGAAACTAACTCCAGACCAGGTTCAAGTGAAGAAAAATGCGGACTGCGCTCGTCATTGTGCGGCGGCGAATGTCCATGCACTGAGGCGCCCAGTTTTACACTGACAGTGGGACCTCCGTAGGGGCATTTTTGTCTAGTAATTTCAGCTGTGTATAAATAGATCTTTTTCATATTTTTAGGTTGTCTTTTGTATTAGGGAGCTCGTGATCAACAACACTTTTCCACTTTGAGTAATTTTAGCTTATAACTTTAGATTTTTTTTCTTGTAATTAACTTTTATGGCTTATATTTCATCTCCATCTTTGATTTCCACCTTAATTATGAGTAGCTAGACCCATTAGATAGGGTTGTGACACAACCCTAGTGTGGGTATTTAATGGGTCTTCAATTTTAGGGCTTATTTGTTTATGGGTTAGTGATATTTAGCTTGTTTCATGCTTTATCTGTTGAATTGATGGTTGCAAACACTGATTCGTGCCTTTTTGACTAGTGCTCTTCTTGAAAAAGAGGGCCCAAGTCTAGGTAAAATAGGCTAACAAGGAATTGGGGTGAATTCAAGAGATTGATAGCCCCAATTAAAGGGTTAAACCTAGAGATAGTAATACCCGACTTGAGCCAATTTCACTTGCACTGTTTGAACACCCAATTAGGCTTGAGAAAGCCAATTCAGGCAAAGTCACTCAAACTACTGAGAGGTATAGAGTGAGTAATTAAGTGTGAGGTTATATCACGAGCCCAGATATAACAAGTTTGTCCTAAATTCTATTAGATACTCGCCTAGGTGTAAGTCACTTCCCTAGTGCTTTTTATCAATTGAGAAAACCCCTACAAAAACATTGTACTTAGTTTATTTTCAGCAATCAGTAACATTAAACTAGAATAGAAACAAAACCCACTCATGGTTAGAAGTGTAATTAAAGACAAAGCACATAGCTAGATTAGATATGAACCCAATTCCCAACCAATTATAACTCCTTGTGGATATCGATCCCGACCTTTCGAGTAAAAGCTACATGGACCCCTCACAATTGTATAGTGGTGCAGGGTTGGAGCCGATCAGTTGGCCATGGAGAGTTTGAGAAGAGGTCGAGGTAGGCCTAAGAAGTACTGGGGAGAGGTGATTAGGCAGGACATGGTGCATCTTCAGCTCACTGAGGACATGACGCTTGATAGGAGGGTGTGGAGGTCGAGGATTAAGGTAGAAGGTTAGTAGGTAGTTTATAGTTTTTTACTGATAGTCTTAGTAGCATGCATGTACCTTCATATTCTTAGATTTTTATTAAGTTATGTGGTGTTGTTTACCTCAGGTATTGTATTCTCTGTTGCTATTATTTGGTACTACTTATCCTTTATCTCTCCCTTTTCTTTTCTCTTACATCTTTCTTCCTTCCTTGCTTTCCTCTTCTTCCTCTTGCCCTTCCTGAGCAAAGGGTCTATTGGAAACAGCCTCTCTACCTGCATTAGGTCCGGGTAAGGTCTGCGTACAGACTACCCTCCCCAGACCCCACCTGTTGGGATCAAACTAGGTTTGTCGTTGTTCTTATTCACTGTTACTAGACATATTTTATTGTTACTTGAGATATGATTAGCGTTACTGAAACCGGATTACATGATTTGATAAGAATTGAAATGCCCTGTACTATTTTGAAAATGCTTTCTTGTGAATATTTACTGTTTACAAAGAAAAGTATAAATGGGAGGAGGCTTTGAAGGATATCGTAGCTAATGGCGGGTTTGTTAGACCTTGTGCACCTTGTATTTACAGATTACCAATTACAGTTATAGCCCTCGCTAGTTGGAAGGTAGAACTAGCATACAATTACAGTTTTCCCTCGAGTAGGGACCTGCAGTTATATTTGACTCCTTTTACAAAGGGGTACACACAATGATACATATTACACGATCCTTTCTTGGAACCTCCCAAACATAAGGAATTGTTATGACATAGTGCTTACCGAGTATACTACCGAACTGTTAAATTGTTACAACTGATTATTCTTACCATTTTGAAAGGGCATTTTATTTTATGATAAGTTCTGAATTTCATTATACAAGCATGTATTTATGACTTGTCCCCAATAAAAAATGGTTGTGATTAAGTGTTATTACTCACTGAGCTAGAGACTCACTCCCTTATGTTTTTTTATACATGACAGCAGTTGACGCAAGCGAGGATTTTGTTAATTAGGGTACACGAGTTGATAGTTCCTAGTGAACCCCACATTTGGTCGCGTGTGTGAAGAGTTTATTTATTGTTACTCTCTTCTCTTTTGAACTCTTAGAGTTGCACCATAGTCATGTTTATTAGTGTCATGAGTATTCATTCGATATATTGGACTAGTTACTAGTATTGCACTTTCTTTCCATATTTTTGATATGGGCTTAGTATTATTTTATTGATAAGGTTGGTAGTGTTGGTGAAAACTCGTTTTCAGTTAGTTCATGAAGATTGTGGTTGATTTAGGTGAATATTGGTTGGTTGTTAATTGTTTATGAGACATGAAATTTTTTGGATAGTCCTATAACAGGTGAAACTCTATCCGATTTTCTGTAAAATACCGATGAGGCTTACTTGGGAACACTTTCTCCTAAGCATCGGTCATGACCCTAAATTAGGCCATGACAAAATCAGTATCAGATCCAGGTTATTCATGTGACTAATGGAGCACACGTCGAGAATAGAATCTCAATTATGGTTATATAAGCGACCATTCACATAATCGTGATTATGCGATGGCATGATAGGATGTGTCTTATTTTTCTTTCTTATTCCTCCTTACGTGTGTGGCGATTAGGGCCAGATAACTCAATCGTCTCCAAGCAAAGAAAAGCGATTGAAGTAATAGAAAGGCCCAGAAAAAGGGCTATTGTACGGCAACATGAGGCTTTCATACCCCTAAGATGTGTAATAGATTCCATTTTAGAAAGTAACACTAGTTCACTATTATAACAATAGAATAGAGTCATCAGAAAGGTACTTACTAAAAGGAAAATTTCGATCTTAATGGATATTCAAGAGAAGGATGGAACAAAAATGAAGCTTTAGAGGCCTCGGGCACCTAAATTAGCTGAGATTATCAGAAATAAAGATGTATCCTTAATAAAGTTCCTAAAGTTGAAACTGTCAATTTTAACTTTTTTTTATAGTTTGGAGGATCCTCATATACCTTAAGGAAATTTTTTTAGCATTATGGGCGCCAGAATATACTAGCAAAAGCTCTGTTTAGCTAGAGTTTACATATCGGAGAACTAGCCTATTAATATGTGATGACCCAAGGGGTCATCTTGTGTTTTAGGACTTTATTCCACATTCATTATCCTTAAAAATATTATAATTATCTTCCTCGATTTGCATGCACAATCTAGACGTAATTCCGGAAAGTATTTATATGAAAATAGAAGAAATAGTAATATTTGGAAATTTAAAATGATCTTAGTTGACTTTGGTCAATATTTTGAGCAAACGGACCCAGACCCGTGTTCTGGTGGTCCCGGTGGGTCCTTAATAATATATGGGATCTGGGCGTATGCCCCATATTGATGCTTGAATATAAAGTATGTGATTAATGCTTGATTTTGATGGTATCAGGCCCGTATTTTGGTTCCGACGCTCGGTACAGGTCCGTTATAATATCTAAACCATGTCTGTAAAATTTGGTGAGAACTAGAGTTTATATGACGTGATTCGAACTCTCGGTTGAGAAATTAGTAACTTTAAGTGTTCCTGGGAATTTTTGTCGATTTTGGTGCTAAATTCGTAGTTCGAGGTGTTAATTTTTGCAATTTGATCGCACGAGTTAGTCTGTATGATGTTTATAAACTTGTGTGCATTTTTGGTTTGGAGCCCCGAGGGCTCGGGTGCCATTCGGGCGATGCGCGAATTGAGTTAAAACTCAACCAAGGCTGCTGGTGCACCAGATCTGGTGTGCCCGCACCTGCGAGCCTTTGGTCGCAGGTGCGAGCGACAACACGTAGATGCGACCTAGGGCCTCTACTTCGATCTCCGCAGATGTAGACTCCTCATCGCAGGAGCGGAATCGCAGAAGAAGAAACCAAGGGCCCAGTTCCATTTCGCAGAAGCGGATATCCTGTCCGCACGTGCGGACGCGCAGATGTGATCCAAGCACCGCAGGTGCGATGGTCGAGCAGTGAGTTCATTTAATTCGAAATCCAGCCCTTTTATTCTCATTTTCAAAGGAGTAGACGACCTAGGGAGATTTCTCTAAGGAAATTTCTTCCCCAAAACGTAGGTAAGTGTTCCTTAACTTGTTTCTTTTAATATTTTACTTCTATTTACAAGAATTAAACCTAGAATCTAGGAATTTTATGGTAGAAATTGGGGGTTTTGGGTAGAATTAGGAACTTTTTGAAAATTAGAAATTTGACCTTTGGGGTTGGATTTCGAATCTAATTACATATTCGGGATGGGGTGTTAATGGGTAAACGGATTTGGTTCGAACTTTGAGTTTTGACCAAGCGGGCTCGGGGTCGATTTTGAACTTTTTTTTGGAAAATTTGGGAAAGCTGCAATTAGTCATTGAAGTTGTTTCCTTTAGCAGTAATTGATGTTATTAAGTTGATATTGACTGGATACGAGTGGTTCGGAGGTGGAAAATAGAGAAAAAGTGATAATTGAGCATTGAGTTGGCCATCGGTTTGAGGTAAGTGTTTGGTATAACTTCGACTTAAGGGATTAGGGATCCGTGACTTAATTGCTATGTGAAATTTCATGTGTGTGACGTATAGGTGAGGTGACGAGTACCTATGCGCTGCAAAATTATTTGTTTATCATGTTCCCCTCCCCGTTCCCAATTTATTTTCTTCTTATCTTGACTGTTTTCGGCTTATCGATACTTCTATGTCTATTTGTTTCCTGTTAGATGTTGTTTCTTTATTGAAAGTATTAGTTGTTTCGTAGTTTCATGGTGTTACATTATTGGTTTAAGCTGGGTTGCCGGTGTTTCATAGTATATTTTGGTTGGTCTCGCTGTGTAGCATTAATTGATAAAGTTTCATAATTGTTTATATTTCCGTTATCATTGGTTTGAAGCATAAATGTTGTGGAGGGTTTTGAGCTAAATTGTGAAATACTTGTTCTTATTGTGTGACTGGTGATTGTTGGGTGGGATGGGGTTGCGCGCCGCAACAAGGAATAATAAGGGTAGAGAGGTGGGATCGGGTGGCACGCCGCAATATAGGGTTTCACGCCGCAACACGAGTAATAAGGGTGAATGTTCATGTTGTTACTGACTATATGGTGGGATCGGGATGCACGCTGCATCATTTTGTTGTTTACGTATTCTACTTATACTGTGATTTTATTTTGTAGCATTGAAATTCTCTTAAGGATTGGTTATAGCTGAGTATTGGAAAGATAGCTGGGTTTCGCATTTATTTACTGCAAATTACTATTTCATCTCGTTTCGTACTTCCTTTTTGCTTTATTATAAACTGTATGTAGGTTATATTATAAATTCCCCGCCGTAGCCTCGTCACTACCTCGTCGAGTCATGTTTCTTAATGCCAAAACGAATTAGGTTCCCGTGTCTTATTATTGAGATCAGACTCAGGAAGATTAAGCGATTGCGTAGTAATTGTGGTTGTGAAAGGGTATGAACAGATGTTAGATTGAGGCTAAGCATGTGGGTTACCTCTTGCGGGGTGTCCTGAGGTTGTGTGATCCCTATTTTGTTTTGTGGAGAGTTCCCTTTTGCCAGTGAACTATATGTGTTGCAATTTAAATTTGGATCGCTTATGAGAGATGGCTTAGTTGTTACTAGGGTGAATGCGAGATTTGCAGATGATTTGAGGTACTATGTGGGTTGTGTATGTGAGTTTATGAAGGATTCAGTTGAATTTCACTATGATATTTTGGCAGTAATAGAGTATGGTAATGTTTAGTTATTATGTGTTTTGATCTATGGTTTTGAGCCAAGTGAGGGAGAGTCTACTATCGATGAAATGATTGCACGGTTATGTGTTGTATTGGTTTCGGTTCGAGGTATACTTGTGAATCAGTTATGACTTGCAGAGGTTGAGATCGAGGATGACTCGAGTAAAGGAATTTCTGGATCCAGGTTGTATTACACTCTATGGGTATATGGGAATCATAAAATAATTGAGTGGTTATTCGTGAAGGATGTAGTGTGCGTGGAATAGAAATTTGCTCGGTCGCTTAGGAGTGTGGGTTACGTCCTTGGGTGTTGGTGTGCTAATGGGGCATAGGTCGTTCGGTCTGTCTGGTCGATTTAGGTGAGGTTTGAGCGGAGTGGAAGGATCTCGAGCGCGTTCTAATGAGTTCAAGATTTATATGTAGCAATTGAGGATTTTTTCCCCAGTATTTGTACATGGATAGAAACCGAGATTTACATTGGATGGTGTCGAGACTCGCGGTATTTTTATATCCTCTGGATTCTACATTTCAGTATTAGGAAAAGGTAAGGAAGCGGCTTTAGATTCACGGAAGATCCCTTCCGAGTGTGTATCTCAGTTGTGGTACTTTTGGGGTGCTGAAGAGGGAATTCGGCGGCTTATGAGCCTTAGGGTGGTGTAGTTATATGCTAGTGTTCGTGGGGCACGTTTGGTTAAGGATCATAGTGTTCTATCAAGGAGAAGTATCAATTTGAAGGAAATTTAGGAAGGACTCGGATAATTAGGACAGTTGATAGTAGGTTGGATCAATACAGTAATGGATATAATCGATTCTTTGGATGCTTATGATGTGGTGGGTTTCTGCAGGTGCTTCGTGGCAATACTCTTGGGTTTTGACAACTAGCGTGGCTTGGTTGAGTTAGAGAGATTTAGTTTGGATGTCTTGATTGTGTGCAAATGGTTTTCGAAGATTTCTCGATGGTTACTACCACTGTTCGAGGTGTATATTTTCTATCGGTGTGTGGAACATGTTATGCATTGTGATTTTCTCTTTGATGAGATCAAATGAAATGTTTCTGACTGGTCGGGGGTGTATTCTACTTGGGACTCAAGGCTGAACTTGAGATTTTTGTAGTTCTCATATGATGACATGATAGGTACGGTGTGCTGCGTAGGAATGATATTGTATGTGCAAGGTCACGATTCGGTTTTGTAAGGAATGTACTTAATTGTTAGGTAGCATAGACAGTTTAAGATAACTAGGTGAATGATATTACTATTTGGTATTGCTTGATGAAAGTGTACATTTCAGAAGGGGCACTGTGTTTTGATTTATGGATACTCCATTGGTATTGTGACACTCTCCTGGTTGATCGCTGCTAATATCCAAATTTTGCTATGTGGCACGGAAGGATTATAGAAGTATTCCTCGTGGGATGATCATGTATGAGAGATGCATTAGACGTTCGGGCGGTGGAGTTGGGTTCAAATATGGTGATTTGTGTGTTGTATGGATTTGGAGACTGGGAGTTTTCAAGAGCTGATTGTTTCATGGTTGTGGATTGTGAAGTTGTGGCCGAACCTAGCCATATGGTAGTATGTGTTATGATTCAGTCGTTGTGGACTTTCAGATGGTTATTTATCTATTTGTGGGTGATCTGAGTTTATTTGGGTGTCCATTGGTAGGCCCAATTAACATGTATATTCTACACCGAGTCGGATCGGTTGGCTCCATATTTCTCTTGGTGAGGGATGTGCCATTCGGTCGTTGTTGAGCTTATTCATGTTATGATAAGATCTATGTGTGTTTACCTTGAAAATGGTAATGACAATTATATTTGATTGTGTGGTTCTAAAAATATGTGATTTATTTTAATACTAGTTGTTAGGCAATAAATGCTAAGTGTGAGTAAGAAAAGTAAGATAAGAGTAAAGGAAAATAGTGATATGCAAACCAAGCTGTTTCTAGGCTGGGCCTCGAGCTTGCTAGAATAGGGTCTCGAGGTTCAGTTATAACGTTAAGTGAGGGGCGGCCGATGAAGGAACAATTATATTGAGGCCTCGAGGATGGCCTTTAATGGTAAATAATGAGCAATAAATGAAGAACCATTGATGAACACAATAAATGGAAAGCAATAAATCTGTAGAACAATCGTTGACCACGTTTCAGTAAGAAAGCAGAGAGTGTTCTTGTTGTATTCAATCTTTATCCCCCCGAAAAAATGACAAAGGTCCCCTTTATATAGGAGGGGGGAATCCCAACATAGTACATGTATAATTATTACAAAGAAATGCTACTGGTACAACTGTATAATGGTCCAGTACAGACTTGTACTATTCTTGCAGGCCTTGTCAGCTTTAACCACGTGCTCTTGGGAGTTTCCTGCCTTTTCATGATGGACTTTGATCCTTATCCTGTCTCGAGTTATGTCGATCCTTCGATATACTTCCTCGAGGAATGCACCTCAGGGTCGATCTTTGAATTTTGTTCCGATACAATCGAGACCGGGTTTGGAATGCCATAGAAACCTTCAAATCGGCCTTCCCCGGTTTTGACCGTATACAGATAGTCCCCGCATTTCTTGGAATGAAAAGACAAGAAACGATTTGAACTCCCCAACTCTTCAATGCCTCCATCATTACGTCAGTTATTTCATGTTAAGCGATTGATATGACAAAAGAGATGCTCAAATGTCACGTTGGCACAACTCCCGAAAAGCCTCGAATAGATTATAGCGGTTGGCTGTCTTTAGGCTTTCCCCATCGCGCACGACTGGATCTTATAAATACTCTTTCTTCTGCCCCTTACCTTTCATCACATATTCAAACCTTCAAAAGAGCTCTTATTACTTCTTTCTTGTGTCCTTCTTCCAATTGATTTTTCTCTTTTCCTCCGAAATCTTTCAGCGAGAATGGCGAAGACCTCTAAAACTGTCCCCTAAGATGGTAAATCTTCTTCATCTTCATGCTCGTCTAAGGGCAAGGCAATAGTACCTCCTCGTCTCGAGGAATACATCCTCGGACCCTGTGAAATATCCTCCGATTTCAAGTTTGACAAGCCTTCTTCGAAGTCGGGACGGTGTGAACCCATGTCACGATATATTAGCCTGATAACAGACATCGGGAAGGTGAAGGCTGATTGCCGCTGGGGAAAGGCGGTGCAAGTGGAGATTCCCTCTCAAGAGGAAGACATAACGACATATAATGTTGGCTTCCTTAGTGTATACACCTATCCGTTTACCCTAGGTCCGGTAGAGTCGTCCTTGCCATCGATAAACCCCGTGATCCTCGATTTATGCAGCCAATATCGAGTGACACTAGGCAAAGTTCATCCATCATTTTGGCTCATTGTTTATATGATTGGGCACTTTGCAAACATGGTCGAGGGCGTGCATTTTACTCTTGACCATCTGATTATAATGTATAGTCCCCGACTTTATCGGGGTGGTCTGATTAAGGTTCAGCGTCGGGCCTCGAAGGTTCTATTTGCTTGCACCGATGAAGACAAGGACAGGGGGTGGATGAGCCTCTTTGTCTGAGTTAGGACCTCGGATCTGATTCCTGCTGAAAGGATGCCATTCCCTGAGGAATGGAATATGAGTCGTAAGTGAATATGTCAGTTAAGTATTCTCCCTTTCCTTTGGATCACATTCCCCTTTAACTAACTTCCTTTGATGATGCAGCTATTGTGTGGTGCTCCGACGCGGTTAAGGATCTCTCGGGCTGGGTTCACCAACTCGATTTGACCTGTCCGTATGCTGAGCGCGTATGGTGCGACCTAGCCAGGGCCCAATGGGAAGCTAAAAATCACGGTGAGGCTTTCACTCCTACCGTACTTGAGCTCTGTAAGAGAGACCCCGAATATATTTTTAATTCTTGTGTTTATGTTCTGTGTTGTGCAGGTCTAGGAGAGGCCTCTTTGATGAGAGAAGCACCACCAAGGGAAGTGGATACCCCAAAACCCAACAAGGAGAAGAAGAGAAAATGGAAATCACCGGTTGAGTCCTCGAAGCTAAAGAAGGCTAAAGTGCAGAAGCCTAAGGCCGACTCAGCGGCCTTAACTCCGAAAGTAGCAAAAGGCCCTAAGCTGGGGGCGAAGAGAAAAATGACTCCACTAGCGCTCGGGGGAAGTGGAAACACAACTGATTAGAATCTTGCTGAGCCGATGGTTGTTGAGCCGATGGCTGTTGAGCCGAGGGCTTCTAAATCAGAAGTCGATGATGTTATCCCACCTCGGTCGAAGAGGCTCTTGAGGGTGGGTCAGATGATGTCCCTGAGACAGTTGACGGCATAAATATTCCCCGAGCCGAAGGGCACTCGGTAGATGAGCTCGGCGAGCCCAGTTCTGAAGCTGCCCGGAGGCAAGAGAAGGCCCCGATTGATTCATCCGGGGTTATTGATGTAAGTGATTCTCCACCTGGTCCGACATTCTCTTCAAGGGAGATACGGGATGCCCAAAATATAGAGTCTTCCGATGCGGGGGTACCCTTCGGGGAGAAGAACGTATTTGAAGGACTCTTCACTAAAGTCGAGGAAAACCCCGAACTAAATGCCTCGCTTATTTTCGAGGAAGACAAGAGGCTCTGCAAGCAGGTAATCTTTCATCGAATATGCTCTGAGCTCCGATCTTCGTCTCCCTAATTTTGTTCTTTTACGCTTTCACGCTATAGTGCTTTACAATCAGGCCTTTTCTAAGTACCAAGATGAGCTAACTCACTATGATGAGGAGTGTAGGAGGCTCTCATCAGAGGCTGCTAGCTCAGGGCTCTTTTTGCCAAAAAAGAGGAAGAACTGCATGATCTCCGAGCTCGTTTGGAAACGGTATCCTAAGAACGGGCCAATATTGATGAGCAGGTAATATAGTCTTCGTATGTTTTTGTTTTTATGCTTGTTCGATTTCATTATTTGACACCTTTGGATTGATTTTTGCAGCTTAAGAAGAAATACGCCCTGATGCGGGAGGGGCTTAGAGCCAGGGATGCTGAGATCCTCGGACTTAAGCAGCATGTGAATGAGATAGCCTCCGAGAGAGATACCCTCCAGTGGAAGTTGACCGGTTGAGAATCATCTTCGGGATACAAGGACGGAGAGTAGTAAGTATAAGGATCTCCATGCTAAATCGGTCGCCGCGCTATCGGCAGCCAAGGCTGAAGCCGATGCGCTCATATCCTTGTACAAAGAAGATGATGCTGCTGCAAATGCTCAGGCCAGGAAGGTGTCTGAGGAGGCCGAGCTTGAACTCACCCGAGGCCTGGAGCATGCCTGATTAAGGTCTCGGAGGTAGGCTCTCGAGGATGTACATGCAGGGGGGCATCAATTTGTCTGTTGAGATCGAGAGGGTGAAGGCCCTGGAGGAAGAATCGGCAGCTCTACTCTCTTCCGATGATGGTTCAGCCAGTGATTTGGTTAGCAGCTCGGAGGATGATGGAGATGAAGTTGACGTCCCCGAGGGGGAGGAGACCGTTGAAGCTCCGAGGGACGAGGGCCAATCTGTTAAAGTCACAACCTCTGAGGGAGCCGTTGAAGACACGACCCCGGTGGTAGATTAGGTTTTTATTTGTTCCTCTTTTGTGTAAGGGCTCTAAGCATGAGCCTTGAAAATATGCCTCTGTGAATATATATATATATATATATATATATATATATATAAGGATATTTTCTTCTCATCATTTCTTATCTTCCCTTTGCCTTTTTGGAATAAACTTTGACGCTTGTTGATGCGTGTCTAGATTTCATAGTTTAACACGTTATATGCCTTACATTTTATGTGCGTTAATGATAAAAATAAACTTTTTATGTGCATAATGGAGTCTATTTCATGTGTAGGTGAATAGGAGATGGAAGCCGAGCTAAATGGATGCAAATACGTCGAAAATACGCTCAAGGAGCGAAGATGAGTGCACCGGGCTATAGCCGGGCGTTTGAGCCTTAAGGCCAGGCCTAGCCTGGCGTTATCCAGGAGCCAGAGCCCAAACTCCAGCCCTAGCATAGCGTTATCTAGGCGCCAGAGCCCAAACGCCAGCCTTGGCCAGGCGTTATCCAGGCGTTTGGCCTGTAACACCTGGCCCC
>ML412582.1:19627-43466 GCA_005239525.1 Nicotiana knightiana | reverse complement strand
TTTCTTCAGTATAATTTGGACCATGCCAAAAGAAAGAAGGGATAACCTTAACATACCTGAGTCAATTATCTTGACAATCCCTCTAACACCCGTCAATTGTGACAACATGTAATGACAAGATCAGAGTAGAGAAAAAATTCGTATGATATTCTTGAGAAAGATTATACCGAGCCTTCTTTGAATTAGCATTTCACGTTGAACCGTGTAGTATTTCAGAGAAATCTCATGTTACCATTGCAAAATTTTGAGCTAATAACATTACTTTGAAAAGGTGATGACTAAGCCAATGACAATCGTTATTGATCTCATTCTTAAAAAATGAATGAGAGAAGTAATGTTATTAATCTTATCATACAGTGTCATTTATGACATCTGAGCATTTTTGCTGCCATAGGTGATACAACTAAGCTTCCATAACTCTCTCCAGAAGTTGGAGATGAAGTTTTCTTGTTTCTTTTAACATATGCTGATAGCTACGTTGCATATATTGCAGAAGTGCTAGGATCTTCACGTTATTGATTAATGACTAGGCCTTTTCAATGTGATGACTAAGCCAAAGCCTTATTAAGTGGATTGTAAGAGTCATCAACCGAAAATTAAGTGGCTTCCACGTTTTAGCATTTAAGCTTATCCACAATTCTAATTAATTATCCACTAATTTCTTGATTAACTTTTAATCTCTCACTAACTAATAATTAACCAATTACCCACATAATTAAGAATTATCCCAAATTACTTATAATACTACTCATTTTTAACACACCTTATACACCTTACTATCATGGTCACGTGGTACCTTGTATGCCACTAGTCCATAAATACCGGGTATTTATAGTCCGGACCGTATTTTACATCAAATTACCAAACTTGGACGAAAATTCATTTTCTTTGACTTTCTTCCCCTCTCACCTTCACGAATTTACTCATCACTTGTTTGAAATAGCATGATGCTTATAATCTCAAAATAATCCCATTCCCGAACTTACGTCGATTAACTTACGACGAACCTTTAACATACGAAAATGCAGGATGTAATAGCCCACGTGCCCCGAATGCAAAATTTCTCGAAGATAAATTCTACCCATTGCTTTACTAGCTCAAATATACAATTTAATCTCAATTTCATGCACAAATTCGTGGCTAAAAATCTAAAATAAAATTTCTAGGTTTTCTTCAAGATTACCCAATTTTTTCGCAATTTTTCATGTTCAAATCCATGCATATACCTTGTATTTAACTTGAGATGAGTTGGAATAACTTATCTTGTGATCCTTGATGAAAAACCCTCCTTGCAGCTCCCCACAATCGCCCATGCCAAATGAAATTAGGAGGAGAAATGAAAAAATTCTGCTCAGGCCTATTTTTGCACCTGCGATCCCGCAGGTGCGCCCAAACTTCCGCACCTCCAGCTTCCTCAGCTCCAGCCAAAACTCGCACCTGCGCCCCATTGTTCGCATCTGCGACTTTGCAGGTGCGAAAAATACATCGCACCTGCACTCCCAGCCAAGCCACAAAAATCTCGCACCTAAGGCTCCGCACCTGCGACCAAAGCCTCGCAGGTGCGATTACACAAGATGACAGCAACCTCAGCCTTCTTCAATTCCAAACTTGATCCGTTAACCACCCGGAATCCACTCGAGGCCCCCGGGACCCCGTCCAATTACACCAACCTATTCCAAACACAATGCGGACTGGCTCGAGGCCTCAGATCATATCAAACAATGCCGAAATCACGAATCGCGCTAAAACTCAAACTTCATGAACTTGAAATTTCAAACTTCCACATCTGATGCCGAAACCTATCAAATCACGCCCGATTGACCTCAAATTTACACACAAGTCGTATTCGACATTATGAACCTGCTCCAACTTCTGGAATCGCATTCCGACCCCGATATCCAAAATTTCCACTTACGGTCGGATTTCTCAAAAACCTTCAAATTTCTATCTTTAGCCAAATGACTTCAAAATCACCTATGGACATCCGAATTCACTTCCGATCGCGCTCCCAAATATAGAACCACCATACAGAGCTATTCCCAGTCTTGGAATCTCAAACGAACATCAATATCACTGAAATGCACTTCAAGCCAAACTCAGAAAATTTCTTCAAAAATGCTGACTTCCACAATACACACCGAAACGCTCCCGGGTTATCCAAAACCCGATCCAGACATACGCTCAAGTCTGAAATCATCATACGAACCTGCAGGAACCTTCAAATCGTAATTCGGGGGTCGTTTACTCAAAATTTCAATCTTAGTCAATTTCTCCAACTTAACGC
Organism: Nicotiana knightiana; assembly: GCA_005239525.1. Taxonomy (NCBI): domain Eukaryota; kingdom Viridiplantae; phylum Streptophyta; class Magnoliopsida; order Solanales; family Solanaceae; genus Nicotiana; species Nicotiana knightiana. Next base: position 41,182 of record ML412582.1, on the reverse strand, counting down.
TTCTAAAATGAGAATTTTCTTTCCAATTTGACTCCGAACTCCCCGAAATTCAACTCCGACCATGCCTACAGGTCATAATACCTAAAATGGAGTTGCTCATGACTTCAAACCGCTGAACGATGCGCTAGAGCTCAAAACGACCGTTCGGGTCGGTACATTCTCCCCCACTTAAACAGGCGTTCGTCCTCGAACGTGCCAAGAACTGCTCTGGAATCACTGTTTAACACCTCGTGCACCTGCCCGTGCTACCACAACCTAGTTGGGTACATTAGCTTGATCAAATCTGAAGATTTCTTCTTTTATCCATATAATAAGCTCCGAATCTAGTTCCAACACCTGAAATTCTCTGACAGGCCTGTTCCTAATATATAAACACCGCATTAACTACCACACGATATACCAGAACATGACTGCATACCTTTGCTGAATTAGCACCATGCACTGCATAATTCATCATCTGACCACAATGACACTCCCTGAATCTTAATAGCCAAAATTCCACGAATCTGATGCTTCCAATGCACCTTATGATATATATATATATATATATATATATATACATACATACTGCTATAATGCTGGCGATACCACCACAACGGAGGAGATGTGTAGAAATTCATAACTAACTGCAGAGTTAACAAATCACTGAATATCTTCTCTTGACTAGAATCATCACCTCATTACAAATCAATAAGGGTAACTGTCCTTTAATGTATTTCACATAATCTTATCGCACTTGATCCCTGATCCAATAATCTCGTCTTACCCAGTATGAACTGCTCAGACAACAAATCACCCCAAACATGACCAATAGTCTCACACGATACCACATCGGGCCAATAGGCCACATCTTGAACACAATACATAAGAAATGGCTCAAGAAGGGACTACTCAACTTACCTAACTATTATGAACTTTCCTCAGAAAATAGGAAGTAAAACACAAGAAAAATAAATATAGGAACCTTACTCATCATCACACTGTTGCGGCGTGCAACCCGATCCAAATAACATACCCGTGGAGACGTGCCACCCGATCCACACATAAAATTCACATAAGGAAATATACACGGAGCTGAATTGCTCACTGCTACAATTTACTGAATACCGGTCACAAGCACGCTAAGTGCATAATACCATTCTGGGGAGACCGATAAGGCCATATGCTACAAACCTCAATCACAACTGAGGTGCGATATATATATATATACTCTGGATCTCAAGAGCTATGCTGCTCACATAACATCATCACTACGCGGGATCTCAACACATAAGAAACTATCAAGTCGTTTCACAACTCATACGGCACAATCGTAATAGCACATGAATTTGACGAAGACGGAATAACACCTAATATTCCAACACCCCTCCTTGAGGAGCGCTATACTGAAATGAACACATCTGCCTCACATGAACCCCATAATCTTGTTTAAATCCATTCACACACTTCAAGCCGATTCTGCTCGCACTGAACTAGGCTGATAGCCTTACCTGGGTCCAAAATAACCTACTTCCTCTCATAACACGCAAGAACAACCATCATAGCCGAGACAAACACCCCACAATCCACAAGCAAATGAACCAGACACCTTCCACGTATAAATTCTCAAATAAGAAATATTGCACTTCCTTATACTTGGACCAAATCTTCAATCCATTAAGTGACTACATGTCACACTCATACAATCTTCCCGTGGTCACGCTCCCACGACCTTCCACACAAGGTAGAAAATCTGCACATCTACCACCGGCCACACTAATGCTGTAAAATAAATCAAGAACCCATAACTAGGGTACAAAGCCTCTTCCACCGAATATTGATCTCAGGTGACGCTGAAGATAACACCAGCTCACTCTGAACTTCCAAATCACTTTTTCTTGATCATCCGAGCTCATGACATCCTTGTCAACACCGAACCACAATCTTGATTCCTTACTTCCAGTTACATGCTGCTTACCGCACCTAACATGCCAATATTAGATAGCGCAAGAATTCCTTCATAACTCCTGGGCCACTAATAGGGAAAACACCTCATCATATAGAGACTTCTTACTTACCTCAATTCAAGAGAACAATAACAACACTCAAGTGAATTCTCACAATCACCCAACATGCAAATCCTTAAGTAGTGGTCTGAACCACCAAAAACCTTCTGAAATCCGCTTACACTTGACAGGCCATAGCATTCGAATGCTCCCAAATCAAATCTGTTACGGCGGCCGTCAAACCTCGCACACACTGTGCAAACCACACACATAATTTATACGCTGACGAAACTTATCACTGCCGTACATGTGCCATTTCAACCATGGCTAATCAATCTATCTTCTTTTAATCATCTTTAATTGCCTCAGGAATAATAGTAACCCCATTCAAACTCATAACAAACTCAATCCTCACTCATCCCGAGTGGACTTGATTCACGAGACCATGCTGCCTCGATCCCACGAACCGTCTCATACCCTCCTTGTGCGCATTCACATCTCCGACCGATATACCCATCCTGATAATCTTTCTACAACCCGGAGTTTATTTCTCTCGATCCTCCAATACTATCCTGCACGCTGAAAATATCATAGAACACTTCAACCATTTTCCCTCTCTCTGAAATGATGCTGCAAAAGCTCAATTCTTAATCATACTGCTGCCTGAAACCCTTAAACACCGCATTCTTAACCTTCGAATTCACTAGGACCGCTATTGAGACTCACCCACTCTGACTGGCCCCGAATACAATCAACTCCAAGGCTTTTCTAGCACATGAACACCCTTTTCAATGAAGCGGGTGACTGGGTCACTATTCTAACAACTCGCCTATGCCTTAAGCATAAATTCTGAATCTTTCAAAGCCTAACCCTGGTCCGACAGGGCCAACTTTTGCACACATTCATCAAATCCCATGCACGATCACCATTTTACTCCTTTCCCCTTAGCTGAAATAACTTGCCAACACGCCGACAACCCGCAACCCTATGATAACACAATCCTGCAACCCAACTGCGGGTGGTGGGACTCCCACACTTAGCCCGAAGCTACTACTTGCACCACTCTAGACCCTGCTGAGATCCTTTCTCCTTTGTTAACATGATTTTGCTTAACCAATCTGTCCAATCCTTCCAAATTCTCTTGTTAGAATTCCCTAACTACTCAAATTCCCTAGCATCATTCACACATTCTGCCTCCTACCAAATAGCCACTAGAATCCCTCACAGAAATTGGCCAACCACACAACCGCTAACCTACTCACAGAAGATAACCCACCTGTGGAAATTACCAACTGACACCTTCCAATGACGCTGTACTGCACACTCTCTACAACATCAATAGTCTATCCTACGCTCCTCATGGACGTCTATTAAATGCTCTAAAACATCTTCAAATTCACCGCCACATTGCGTCCTTCTTTATTCCCAACAACTCCTCCTTGTTGTATCTAACCTTGTGCCGAAATAACCCATATTCAACTACCCGATTTCCATTCCTTATGCCTGGACTTTTAGAAAAGTGAACCACTGCCTAGCACTTTTCACATGTCTTCTTTCATCGTATGCAGCCCAATTATTGCCTCAATTCAATATCATTCCCTATAGCTCTTAAACCAGCAGTTCGCCATGACTTCAAACTCTCCGAAGATCATCTATCTTGAGCTGCCTTCATTATCAACACTTATCCAGGACTGAACCACCGCGCCCCGATCTCTGACAATCACTTCTTCAATACTACTTCAAAACACTCTAACCCAATGCATCCGAAGAAACCATAGCACCGACAGACTTAACATATTCCATTCGATCAGTGATGACGACACCATATCACAGGTGAATATCCCACCTTACTTGCAAACACCAAGTCTTACTGCTTTATTAATCCAAAACCTGACCATTTAGTCCAGATGCCTTTCCTCTGCCGGGACTAAAATGCTGAAATCTTGAAATCACGCCCTGAGAAGACCTCCCTTCAAGCCATTCATCACCCCCAACATATGGGCAAGCATTCTATCATCATATCGACATCGCGCAATAACCAATCATAAGCATCATCACTACCTGAGCATAGCCTTAAGGCTCTCAGAAACACAGCTACTGAGCTGAAACAACAAATTATCCTTCTGCAGGGCCACAACAACAACCCCAACCAATTACACATGGAAAACATCTCGCATCATATACGTAGCACCATTTCAAGTCCTCAAATTCCTGATTTATAGCAAGCGCTTCGCGACGCATAAGATTGAGCAGGAAGAAACGTAGGCATAAGCCACAGAGGAATCAAATCGCACGATGAGGAATCAAGAAGGGAAGTACCCCGAACAACCCTGTATCCTCTCGAAGATAAGTACAGACGTCTCCGTACCTATCCGCAAGACTCTACTAGACTTGCTCATGACTCGTGAGACCTAAGGGAACCTAGAGCTCTGATACCATGTTGTCACGACCCAAAATCTATTAAGGTTGTGATGGCGCCGACACCATCGTCAGGCAATCCAATCATTAATTAGTTGAAATAAGTTCATGTTTTAACATTTTTGAAATCATTACCTTTAACTTATTACGTAATAACTAAACAAAAATCTGTTAAGTAAGTACGATGGTTTAAATATTCCATTTTAGCAAATATATCCCAAACACATCCCAGAACCCGATGTCACAAGTGCATGAGCAATTTCTATGAATTTATACAATCATTACAAAGCTTGTCTGAGATACAAATTTGGACATTGGAATTTAAAACAAAATGAATACAATACGAGGGAGACTCTGTCAGATGCGGATCGCCTCCGGATGATGTAGCTCGCCTAAGTCTCCAAACCAGCCACATCGCTGTGAAAGTACCTGTGCAATAAAAATGCACAGCAAGTGTAGCATGAGTACGAAAATAATGTGTACTCAATAAGTATCTTGCCTAACCTTAGAGAGGTAGTGATGAGTGGTCGATTTGACACTTGCTAGAGGTCAATTTAGTATAATCAAGTGAGACACTAAGCATGAATGTCATAGGCAGTTTACTAAAATCAGGAATAAATAATATCAATCCTTCCACATTTAACACTTTAAATCTTCGTCATTTAAATAACGAGTAATCAGACATGGATGATTTAATCAAATAACAAATATTCAATGGGAAAGAACAACTTCTTCCAAAGTTTTGATAACTTTAAATCTCTGTCATTTCAGTCGACAACTTAAAATTTCTAGGTCAGTAATCAGGTAAAATCGCAGCAAATACGCAGTAAATATCATGCGCAAGCAATGCCGAGGGTCGAACGATGCGGACCAACAATAATAAATTATGCACTGCCGAGGGTCGAACGGCTCGAACGACTCGAACTATAGATGCATCTATTTTCCCCACGCGCGAATCGGCCATGCGATGCGATCAACATAATAATAATAAGGCTAACCTACTCGCGAATTGTACCTGCGACTCAAGTGCTCATATGTGCACATATTCACATAATAAATCCGCATTTTATCAAGAAAACAGTTACTCAGGAAAGTGGTAAAATTCTTCTTAAGGGAACACGAAAAATAGCATTTAAATCTTTGTTTTGAAACTCATTTGTCAAGTTTAATAATATTCAATAATATAACCATATCAAGAATACAATTATCCACGGAGGAAATCAATTCTCTTTCTAGATGATTAAGAAAAGTACACTCTAGCCTTCTTAGATATTCAATTACTATTTCGATCATATTAGCGGTCTAATATTACTGGCAAGATCACAAGTACAACAAGTAAGGCATGCTAGTGGGTCCTAGGCTACCCGGATGGCATAATAGTAGCTACGCACGAACTCCCGTCACCTCGTGAATACGTATCCCCGCAGATAGAAGCACATATTTAATTGGTTCACGTAGGGGGACAATTCCCCCTCACAAAGTTAGAAAGGAGACTTACCTCGCTCCGAAATTCCATAACCGTCTTCCAAACCCTTACGACGACTCCAATGGACGCACGACACCCCAGAACTATCAAAATAACGACAAACCAATGAAAATATACTCTAATATTTTTTAACAATTCAGATTATATAAACTCCCATCTCCGCTTAAGGAATTGACTAAAATGCACTCGGGCCCACGTGCCCGGAATCCGAAATTTCTCGAAGATAAATTCTACCCATAGCTTCACTAGATCAAATATACAATTTACTCTAAATTCCTTGCTCAAATTCGTGGCTAAAAATCCAAAATAACATTTCTAGGTTTTCTTCAAGATTTCCTAAAATTTCCGTAATTTTTCATGTTCAAATCCATGCATATACCTTGTATTTAACTTGAGATGAGTTGGAATAACTTACCTTGTGATCCTTGAAGAAAATACTTCCTTGAAGATCCCCACAATCTCCCATGCCAAATGAAATTAGGAGGAGAAATAGAAAAATTCTCATTTTAAAAACATTCTGCCCAGGCCTATTGTCGCACCTGCGATCCAATCATCGCACCTGCGATCCTGCAGGTGCGCCCAAACTTCCGAACCTGTGGCTTCCTCAGCTCCAGCCAAAACTCGCACCTGCGCCCCATTTTCTGCATCTACGACTTCACAGGTGCAGAAAATACATCGCACCTGCGCTCCCAACCAAACCAACAAAATCTCGCACCTGCGACACCAAAGCCGCACCTGCGACCAAAGCCTCGCAGGTGCGGTCACACCAGATGACAGCAACCTCAGCCTTCTTCAACTCCAAACTTGATCCATTAACCACCCGGAATCCACCCGAGGCCCCGGGGACCCCGTCCAATTACACCAACCTATTCCAAAACACAATGCGGACTTGCTCGAGGCCTCAGATCACATCAAACAAAGCCGAAATCACGAATCGTGCTAAAACTCAAACTTCATGAACTTGAAATTTCAAACTTGCACATCCGATGCCGAAACCTATCAAATCACGTCCGATTGACCTCAAATTTGCAGACAAGTCATATTCGACATTAGAGAACTGCTCCAATTTTCGGAATCGCATTTCGACCTCGATATCAAAATTTTCATTTCCGGTTGGATTTCTCAAAAACCTTCAAATTTCTATCTTTAGCCAAATGACTTCAAAATGACCTACGGACATCCGAATTCACTTCCGATCGCGCTCCCAAATCCAGAATCACCATATGGAGCTATTCCCAGGCTTGGAATCCCAAACGAACATGAATATCACTGAAATGCACTTCAAGCCAAACTCAAAAAATTTCTTCAAAAATGCTGACTTCCACAATACACACCGAAATGCTCCCGGTTTATCCAAAACCTGATCCGGACATACGCCCAAGTCCGAAATCATCATACGAACATGCAGGAACCTTCAAATCCTGATTCGAGGGTCGTTTACTCAAAATTCCAATCTTAGTCAATTTCTCCAACTTAAGGCTTCTGAAATGAGAATTTTCTTTCCAATTTGACTCCAAACTTCCCGAAATTCAACTCCGACCATGCCTACGAGTCATAATACCTGAAATGGAGCTGCTCATGACTTCAAACCGCCGAACGACACGCTAGAGCTCAAAACGATCGGTCGGGTCATTACACTGAGCATCCTTGATGATTTGTTCCACGTGAGGATTAGAAAAATGCAGTGTAGGATTATTTGAACTATGAGCTTGATTTCCCGTTAGTTCATCCACTAAATTCTTCTTTGAGTCATTTGGTCGAACACCCAATTTCTTGGCCAATTTATCATTGTCCTGGCCTCCTCTTTCAAAGCTGGGACATGGAACTGATTGTTTGTCCATCATATCCGCTTTTAGGATTGTTGTATCCGGTTGTTCACCCTCCTCTACTGCCGGTGCTTCAAAACTATTTGGGCTGGACACAATGTTAGATGCATTTTGTCGAACACTTGCTGATTTTTTCCTTGGCGATACCACCTGTTTTGTAGGTGATTTTCTCGCGGAAACCACATTCCAAGCCCCCTCTTTTGTGTTTGTATTATTGCCCTTATCTTCCCCAACTGACCTACCAGTGTTATCCTTCACCGATATGTCACGACCCAAATTCTATTCTAGGTCGGGATGGCGCTCAATACCAATGTTAGGCAAGCCAACACTATTCATCTAGTGAGTCCCATTTATTTTATTAAAAAACTTTCCAACAACATCTTAATTTAAATTACTAAACCTTCAAAAATAGCAAATGATGAAGGCAAATTAGATTGCAATGATCAAAAGAAGCCAAGTTTAAATAATTACATCCCCAAAAGAATATTCTACCAATGTGTGTGTGCAGGAACTAGTGTCACAAATATATGGACATCTAGTAGAATGAACAAAAGAATACATCTACTCTACTATCTGAAATAGAATAGACAGAATAAGCAAAAGAAAAAACTCCAACGCACTGCTGACCGGCATCAGGATAAGTAGTTCACCATGGAATCTCTGCCTCAATATTAAGAATGCGCTCCGGACTGGTAACTAGATGCACCTGCCTCAGAACCTGTACAATTAAGTATAGAAGCGTAGCATGAGTACATAAACATTATGTACCAGTAAATATCCAGTCTAACCTCGAAGAAGTAGTGACGAGGGGTCGACTTGACACTTACTAGGGGCTAAACAATATAATTAAGCATGTGAATGGGCATAGATATCATGGCTAAATATAAAAAATAACATGAAATAACAGCTTTTCCATAATTATAGATATATGTAAATTCTTATCATTTAAGTTGACAATTTGTGTTCTAAGGCATTTTAAACAATTCAAGCCGCAGTAGTGCCAAGAAAATAGCATGCGCAGATAGTTCCATGGGCGTACGACCCGATCCAACATAATAATAAAATGTGCACTGTCGGAGGGTCAAACGACGCGAACCATAGATGCATCTATTACTCTGCTCGCGAATCATACATGCGACGCGGTCAATACAATTAAGCACATCAAGCAGGCAAATCAAGAATTTATCAAGAAAACAAATACTTAAGAAATTTCAAATTCCCTTTTATGGTCAAGAATATATTGTTCAATCTATTAGGATTTATTTACCAAATTTGATATGATCTAAGCAAGTTCAATTTACAATAAAGTTTTCAAGTATAACAAGTAAGCATGCTTTTGGGTCCTAGGCTACCCGGACTTAGCATGATAGTAGCTACGCACGGACTCTCGTCACCTCGTGCGTACATAGCCCCACAAATAGTAGCACATAATTAATTACTTCACCTATGGAGAAAATTCCCTCTTACAAGGTTTTAAAAGAGACTTAGAATGCTCTCAAACCCTCAAACCATAGCCGCACAATCTGAAACTATTAAAATAGCGTAAAAACCAATAATTATAGGCTTACAAGTTCATATTCTAGCTATTGAAGTGATTATCCAACCCCAAAGGCAAGATTCCTAAAATTCACCTCCGGGCCCACGTGCTCGGATTCTAGAAATTCTTGTTACCCATAACCTAAGGATCGATAATATATGATTTTTACTAGATTTCATATAATCCTATTTTTATCAAAACCCTAGGTTTTACTCTAAACCCATAATTTTCACTAATCTTTATGTGTTAATCCACCCAAAAACCAAGTATTAAACTCACATTAAGTAGGAATAACTTACCTCACAATGCTAAGTTGAAATCCCCCCTGTGGAAGCTCCTAAATCGCCCAAGGATGCAATAAATGACCTCAAATATGCCTAAGTCCAGCTTTTAAAATAACCTTACTGCCTCCAGTCCTTTCGTATCTGTGGTGTGTGGACCGCACCTGCGGTCTCGCTTCTGCATACCATCATCCGCATCTGCGGAAAGAGGAAAGGCTGGCAAAGATTGCACCTGCGAAAGGGTGCCCGCACCTGCGGCACCGCTTCTGCAAAACCTGGGCATCCGCTCTATGGCCGTATCTACGAGGGGTCGACTGCTTCTGCGATCTCGCACCTGTGGCTGGCCAACCGCAGGTGCGGTCGCACCAGAACTGGTGCACCAGCAACTCATTTTGAGTCTGAATGGCATCTGGGCCTCGAGGCCCCGTCCAAACATACCAACAAGTTCTAAATCATAAAATGAACTTGCTAGAACCTTTAAAATGCTCAAAACAACATCAAAACTAAGAATCACACCCTAAAATAAATTAAATAAAACGTATGAACTTTGAGTTCTTAAATCTACTTCTAACACGCCGAAACATACTTATACTACTTGGAATGGTACCAAATTTTGTGTGCAAGTCTTAAATGACATTACGAAACTATTCCCAGTCTCGAAATTCCGTTTGGACCTCAATATCATCAAAACACATTCCAAACATCAATTATAGAACTTCAAGAATCTTATTTTGCTATTTGCGCCGAAATGCTCCCGGGTCATCCAAAACCCGTTCTGAACATATACCCAAGTCCACAATAATCATACGAACCTATTGGAACCTTTAAATCCCGATTTTGAGGTCATCTACTCAAAATGTTGACCGAAGTCAAACTTGGCCTTTTATGCCAACCTTAAGGAACCAAGTGTCCTAATTTCAACCCAAAATCTTCCAAATCCTGAACCAACCATCTCCGCACATCATAAATCAATAAAAGCAAATATGGAAAGTCTTATTTAGGGGTACAGGGTTCTAGGAAGCAAAACAACCGGTCGGGTCGTTACAAGATATGCCCTCTAGCCCATTCTTTTTATTGCCCAAAGTCTGGGCCTTAGCAGTGTGATGAGCCTATGCCACCTGCTTATTTTTAGCTACAACATGTGGGACTTTAGTCTCTACATGGACAACATTATCACTTAAAACTATGGCCCTAATACTTTCCTATCTCTGCCCCATAGAACCTCGATCACCATCTGCCTTACCTTCTATTTGTGCAGATGCAACAACTCGATAAATAGCAGCCTTTGGGCCTACATAAGTTGACAAAACAGTTGCAACATCGATAGAATGCAGCTATTAATAGGCCTGCACAACTGGATTCACTGCATTTAAAATCGTCGCTAAGACTGTTTCAGTTTGAACATCACGTGTAGGTTTAGGTGGACCCTTATCAATCATTGAAGCATCACCTATAGAAATATTATTAGCTACTCGATTGATCCCTTTCTCAGTGTTCACATTATCAATTTGTTTTTCTCCTTCAGTTTGCAACACCTGCTGCTCGACCAAACTTTTCTTTGCTGTTTCATCTACCCGTTGTCCATCCCTTTTTGCATTAAGATACTCCCTAGCATCACCTTCTAAGTTGTCAAGACTTCCCACTCCTTCAACTTCATCCACTGGAGCTACATCTTCCTTAGTTTTCTCAATCCTCCAACGACATGATATTTCATCATGCCCTTGATGTTTACAACAAGTACAATATTTTGGAAGATTATCATACACTATCTGCTGGTAATGTTCAACCATTCTTCAAGATTTTTTATCCCCGATATTTATCCTAATTCTCTTAGGATGTTTGTCTAGTAAATCAAGCAAAACCTTAACCCTTTCTGTACTTGGCCGTGTTCTATCTTGAGTCACTTTATCCACTTCAAGAGGCTTTCCCACTGCTAAAGAAATGGACATTAACGACTTCTTTGCAAGGAAATTTGCAGGCAGATCAGGTAAAGAGATCCATACGACTGCTTTTGAAGTTTCTTCACGTGGATTAAATCCTACCGTCCATGGGAAGGTTCTAAAGAAGAATTCATCGCCATTTGCTTTAATAAAACAAGTAGTTCTCGACAGAACCTGGACGAAATCATCAAGCAAATCAAACCTTACCAGTATATGTCAATATCCCAATTGTCCAACATTACAGTAACCCTTTACGTCAAATTGTTTTGGTATGGCCTGTCGCAAATCTTGGAGGTCTGGTTTTCCATATGAAAACTTAAGAATTACTGCTTGGTGCAATCCTTCTTCAATGGTGAATTCATTAACCTCTTCAATGGTTAATTCAACAGTTGGTTCTCCATGAATAACGTTGACTGGATTTAGCTTGATTTTGGAACTCGGCGCGACAAATTTACTATTGAGAATTCGTGCAACATATGATTATTTTGGATTAGTGTTAGGGTTTGTTTCCTTAGGGTTTTGACTCTCCCAAAACATGAAGCTGGGGAGAGAGGATGGAAGCCATGGCTGCTCTCAAAGCTCCATGATCTCCAAGAGAGAGGAGAGATGAGAAAGCATTTGGGCGGGTTTAGGGTTTTTTTTATTTTATTTTATTTTATTTTTACTTATACTTAATATATTATCATACCTTTTTTTTTCACTAACTATTTTGTTATCTTTGAAAATTTCATTAGTTATTTTATTAACTACTAGTACTTCTTTAGAAACTATTGTTAATTTTTTTTTATTTAAAATTTTAAATAGCTTATGACCCACTCTTCTACAAAAAAGTTGGCTAGTTATGATCCAAAAATTAAAAAATCTCTTTGATTGTGCAGGAAAGGACAAACATCATCTTCTCAAAGCATAGCTCATGAAGGAATGGAGAATCAGGAAGTAGAAGACATTCAACCACCAGTCCATGTGGATGATCAATTTGATGAAGTAGCACCAAGGCCAGCAAACAGAATCCTTAGGGATTATGCTAGACCTGACCACTTCAACTGTGAATCTAGTGTCAGAAAACCTCCAGTGTCAACCAACAACTTTGAAATTAGGACTGGCCTGATTCAAATGATTCAACAGTCTTGCATCTTCATTGGAGACTCAAGTGAAGATCCACACAATCATTTAATTGACTTTTTGGAACTTGTTAAAACAACTAAGTATAACGGAGTGCCTCTTGAAGCTATCAAGTTAAGGCTATTTCCTTTTTCTTTAAAAGGAGATGCCAAGACTTGGTTGCGAAGTTTGCCACAAGGTTCCATTACCACATGGGACCAAATGACTCAGGAAGTTTTAAACAAATATTTTTCCCCTACTAAAACCACAAAGTTAAGAAAAAACATCTCTAATTTCTTGCAGATTGACACTGAGTCAGTTTATCAAGCTTGGGAAAGATTAAAAGCAATGTTAAGAAAATATCCACATCATGACATTTCGGAACACATGCAACTGTATATTTTTTTATCACGGGTTAAAACCCTTTGCTAGAAATGTGATTGATGCAGCTGCAGGAGGTTCTGTAATGGGAAAAACCACGAATGAAGCATTGCAATTGTTGAACGATATTTCTGTGAATGCCATCCAATGGCAATCTGAGCGTGTAATAATCAAGAAGGCTGATACGATAAATCAGGTTGATGCTTTAAATATAATAACACAAGACATTATTTCTTTGTCACAAAAGTTTGAATCTTTTTAGGTGAATACACAATAACCAAGCCAATCTGAGGCTTGTGACATGTGTGGAGGAAACCATCTGAACCATGAATGTCAAGCAAACAATCATAATGACGAACATGTCCATTTCGTCGGTTATAAACCGTACCCTTTTGGGAGTCCAATGGCACAAAAACATTCAGGATTTTAATGGAGCAATCCAAATGGTGCATAGAACTCTCAAAGCTTCCAGAAGTAACAAGTACAAGGTCCGTCGGGATACCATAATCAGAACCGTGGACAACCAAACTATAAACCTTATCAACAAGCAGGGCTATATCAACAAAGGCCTCAACAAGCTCATTCAAGTCTTGATGACCTTTTGTATAAGTACATTAAGGTCCAAATGAAAAGATGGAAAGCCAGGGTTCAGCCCTCAAAAATATGGAAATGCAATTAAGCCAACTAGCAACTCTTGTGTCAGAAAAGGTTCAAGGTTCCTTGCCAATCAATACAGAGAAAAATCCAAAAGAGCACCTTAAGGCCATCATTTTATGGTCAGGTAAGGAGCTTTATGAACCCTATGCAGACCAGCGAGAACAACAGGTATACAACAGTAAGAATGTTGAAATATCATCTGAACCATCTAAAGAGAAAGAAGTCAAGAAAAAAGAAGAAAAAGATATTGAAAAATTGACTCATTTCCCTATGACAATTCCTTTTCCACAAAAATTGAAAAGAGAAAAGCTTGATAATAAATTTTCAAAGTTTTTGGAGATTTTAAAACAAATTCACATTAATATTCCTTTCACTGATGCTTTGCTGCAAATGCCTTCTTATGCCAAATTCCTAAGAGAAATTTTGTCAAGTAAAAGAAAATTGGAAGAAGTTTCTGTGGTGATGCTTACTGAAAAATACAGTGGTATACTTCAAATAAGCTACCACAAAAACGTGGTGATCCAGGTAGTTTTACAATTCCATGCACTTTGGGAGGAGTATATTTTGAAAAAGCACTTTGTGATTTTGGAGCTTCAATTAACTTGATGCCATTTTCTATATTTATAAAATTAAATCTTGGTGAAATAAAAGACATATGTGTTTCTTTTTAGTTTCCAGATCAAAGTACTAAGAAACTTAAGGGGATAATTGAAAATGTTCTTGTAAGAGTAGATAAGTTTGTTTTCCCTGAATTTTATAGTACTTGAAATGAAGGAATGTCCCGATGAACAAATTATTTTGGGTAGACCATTTCTTGCCACAGATAGAGCAATCATAGATGTCCATCAAGGACAACTAATTTTGAGAGTTGATAAAGAAAGAGTCATTTTTGATATGCAAAAAGATATTAAGATTTTTAGGAGATGAGACGTCATCTTTGTGTTTTTTGATTGACATGCTTAATTATCTTACAAATGAATTCAAAGATGATCAATTGATTCTAGACTCAATGGAAAGATGTTTGGCCAAATGTGGAACCATACAAGATGATACTCCTATCATAAGAAGAGTAGGCGAAATACTAGAAAAAGATTATGAAGATAAGGAGATGCAACCAGAACAAGTTCAACCAAAAATTGAACTCAAAGTTCTCCTATCTCATTTAAAATATGTTTATCTTGAGGAAGAATTATTTCCAGTAATTATTTCATCTTCTCTTACTGCAGGACAAGAAGACAAACTAATTGAAGTGTTGAAAGCACACAAAGGAGCCTTGGGATGGACTATTGAAGATATCAAAGGGATTAATCCAGCTGTTTGTACGCACAGAATCCTCATGGAGGATAGCTACATGCCAATAGTCCAGACCCAAAGGATATTGAATCCATCAATGCAAGAAATAGTGAAAAATGAGATCGTAAAGTTTTTGGCGGCATATATTATCTATCCTATTTCAGACAGCCCTACGATAAGCCCTGTACAGGTAGTACCAAATAAAGAAGGTATGAAGGTAATAAAAAATGAGAGTATGAAATTATACCTACCAGAACTGTCCCAGGATGGAGAGTCTGTATTGATTATAGACGTCTCAATGATGCCACTAGAAAAGATCATTTTCCTTTACAATTTATTGATCAAATGTTAGAAAGAATTGCAAGGATATGATTTTTACTGTTTTCTTGATGGCTATTCACGGTATAACCAAATACCATGCACCTGAAGATCAGGACAAAACAACTTTCACATGTCCTCATGTAACATATGCCTATAGGAGAATGCCATTTGGTCTATGCAACGCCCCTGCTACATTTCAGCGTTGCATGTCAGCAATTTTTCTGACATGACTGAAAAATTTCTTGAAATTTTTATGGATGATTTTACACTCTTTGACAAAATATTTGAGGATTGTCTTCACCACTTGACCTTTGTTCTTAAGAGATATGAAGAGTCAAACTTGATTCTTAATTGGAAAAAATGTCATTTTATGATTACTGAGGGAATTGTTTTAGGACATAAAATCACTGCTAAAGGGAAAGGAGTTGAGAAGGCTAAAATTGATCTTATAGAAGGATTAACCCCTCCCACAACTGTTAAAGGCATTAGAAGCTTTCTAGGTTATGCATGTTTTTACAGACCGTTCATAAAATACTTTTCAAAGATTCAAAACCGTTGACTAACCTTTTGATGAAAGATATGAAGTTTGATTTTTCAGGTGATTGTTCGAAAGCATTTGAGACCCTTAAGGAAAAATTATCAATCGCCCCATTAGTTATGTCCCCATACTGGAATAAACCTTTTAAGGTCATGTGTGATGCTAGTGACACAACAGTTGGAGCTTTTTTAGGCCAGAGAAAGGATAAGATCTTTCGTCCTATTTACTATGCTAGTAGAACAATGAATGAGGCTCAACTAAATTATGCCGCAACAGAAAAAGAGTTACTAGCAGTAGTATTTGCTTTTGATAAGTTTCAATCTTATTTGATTGGAACCAAGGTCACTATTTTTGCTGATCATGCAACTCTAAAATACCTCTTAGCAAAGAAAGATGCTCGACCTAGATTGTTAAGATGGATTTTACTTCTACAAGAATTTGACATTGAGGTAAAAGACAAAAAAGGAACGGAGAATCAAGTAGCTGACCATTTGTCTAGATTAGAAAATTCCCCCCTTTGAGTTTAGCAAAATAAAGGAAGAATTTCTTGATGAACACATTTTCTCAGTTAACTCAATTATGACTCAACCACCTTGGTTTGCAAATATTGTAAACTACTTGGTTGTAAAGTGGAAACCCCAAGATCTCTATTACCAACAAATAAAAATCTTATATCTGATGCTAAGTATTATTTGTGGAATGAACCTTACGTGTTTAAAAATTATGCAAATAATATCATTAGAAGATGTGTGCCTGAAGAAGAGATGAACAAAATTTTATATCACTTCCATGATGGAGCAATTGGAGGTCATTATGTAGCAAATCGAACAACCTTTAAGTTTTCGAAGCAGGATTTTTCTAGCCGACTCTCTTTAAAGATGCCCGAGCATATGTTGCACAATGTGATAGGTGTCAAATAATAGGTAACATCACAAAGAAATATGAGATGCCATTGCAATCAATACATGTATGTAAAATATTTGATGTTTGAGGAATAGATTTCATGGGTCCTTTTCCTTCTTCTCATTCTTTTGAATATATACTTGTGGCTGTAGATTATGTGTCAAGATGGGTTGAAGCCATTCCCACAAGGAAAAATGATGCTCGAACTGTGTGCAATTTTATCAAAAAAATATTTTTACCAAATTTGGCACACCACGAGTCATCATTATTGACCAAGGGACTCATTTTATGAATAGAAAAGTTTTTGCTTTGCTGACAAAATATGGTGTGACTCACAAAATAGGAACACCATATCATTCTAAAACTCAGGGTCAAGTTGAAGTTTCCAACCATGAGTTAAAAAGAATTCTTGATAAAATGGTTGGAATCTCAAGAAAAGACCGGGCTTTCAAATTAGATGATGCATTATGGGCATACCGAACGGCGTTCAAAACGCCAATTGGAATATCTCCATATAAATTAGTCTTTGGAAATCTTGTCATTTTCCAGTTGAATTAAAACACAAAGCTTTTTGGGCACTAAAAGTATTAAACTTTGAATTAGCCTCTGCTGGTAAACATAATTTTTTTTCAAGTTAATGAGTTGGAAGAAATGAGGTTGGAAGCCTATGAAATGCAAAACTTTTTAAAGAAAAAAACAAAAAAAATGGCATGACAACTTGATCTGAAAAAAAGTTTTAAAATTGGAGATCAAGTGCTTCTTTGCAATAGTCAACTCAGGCTATTCCCAAAAAATTAAAATCAAGGTGGACAGGTCCTTACAATGTAACAAATGTTACTCCATATGGAGCAATTGAAATCCAATAGATCAATGGAGGTGAAAAGTTTAAGGTAAATGGTCAAAGACCAAAATTGTACTTTGGAGAACATTTTGAGCAACATTCATCTGTCACTTTGATAGACTAATAAATTCAACAGGTAATAAGTCGAGTTGACAATGTTAAACTCAGAACTACGGAGACATACCCGTAGCCATTAAGGGTGAAGCAATGGAGCCTTAGAGTCCAACATAAACTTGGTAATTAAATGCTTAACCAATTAATCTTGTCAATATCCTGGTTAATGTACAACCAGAGCATCTCATGAAGGCCTCTACAAAAATAGAGTCACCTACACAAGAGCAACTCTATGGTGATCGGTATTCCTAAGTAACTGGTTGGTTAACCATTTAATGATTCAAGTGGAATGTTGGCTCAGGTAATTTTTGGTTTATATTTAAACCAGGACCAAATGACTGATAAGGTCTTAAATTAGCCAGTCTATTACACATAAAATATGTGTGCTCACAGTTTCTTTCAAGCTTTCTTCTGTGATTGTAAATTTGAAAGCCAAAAAGATTTTTTTATATATAAATTAGTATTAAATTTTTTCCTTTCCTTAAATTAATATTTATATATGCAACTCTTGTCACACGTTTTATCCGGGAGGATGAAACAGTTAACGTGTGGAGGGGTATATTCTGATGCAGTTCTAGTATATATATATATATATATATATATGTGTGTGTGTGTGTGTGTGTGTGTGTGTGTATAAAGTTCTATTTTCTATATATATAATTATTTTTCTCTCCTCTCTCTTATTTGTAGGGTTTTAATTAACAAAATAAATTCTTTATTATATGTTCATTGATTAATTCTTTTCATCTCAAACATATAAATACCATATCTATGATTTTGATTTTGTGAAGGCATGAGCAAGCGTCTTTATCTCAGGAAATCATTGGAATTGAGAACAATTATTATCGCAAAACATGTAGAATCAATAAACTTGGCTATAATTGTAACGACCCGACCGGTCGTTATAAGAATTTAAGCTCCGTTCGGTGGAATAAGGTCTGGAACAGCTTCACATTGTGTATATCGACATGCATGCATGGTTGGATTCAGTTACCGGGTGATTCAGAGTTGAATTGGAAGAAGGATTTTTGTTTTGGAAGCTTAAGCAGTGGAATTTGGCCAGAATTTGACTTTTTATGTAAACAGCTCCGGAGTAAGCTTTGGATAATGTCAACAGCTTCGTATGGTGATTTGGAGCTTAGGCGTGCATCCGGATTTGGACTTGGAGGTACGTGGAGCAATTTGAGGCAACTCGGCGAAAGTTGAAACATTTGAAGTTTGAAAATTGGAGTGGTTTGACCACATTTGACTTTTTGGGATATCGGAGTCGGAATGCGATTCTGAGAGTTGGAGCAGCTCCGTTATGTGAATTGGGAGTTGTCTGCTAAATTTGGCGTTATTCCGGGTTGAATTGATAGGTTTCAGCACGAGTTTAGAAGTTTAAGGAATTGGAAGTTCAAAAGCTCGATTCATGGTGCGATTCATAGCTTTGTCGTATTTTGATGTGATTTGAGACCTCGAGCAGGTCCGTGTTAGGGTATGGAACTTGTTGGTATGCTTGGACGGGGTTCCGAGGGCCCCGAGTGTGTTTCGGACGAGTCGCGGATTAATTCCATAGTGTTGGGAAGGCTGAGTTCTGGTGTAATCGCACATGCAGACCTTGGGCGCAGGTGCAAGGAATGCTGGCCTGGGTAGCCTCTAGAGATGCAGAGAGATGGCCGCACGTGCGGACCGCAGGTGCGGTTCTTAAGACGCAGATGCAGTTGTGGGCCTTAAGTGAAAAGTCGCAGGTGCAGTTAGGTGGATCGCAGAAGCGGTTACGCAGATGCGCCTTTTTGACCGAATGGCAGAAGTCCTGGCAGATTCATTTAAGCGAGGGTTGGTCATTTTTCTTCACATTTTGAGTTTTGGACTTCGGATTTGGGAGCGATTTTTGGGGGTTTTAAAGCAACCCATTTGGGTATTTGTTCTTCACCAAGTATTTAATGTATTCCATAATTTTACCTTCATTTATATCATTAAATTTGTGTTTTGGGTTGAAGAAAATATTGGTTTTTGAAGAAAAAATTCCAAAATGAAAAATCATGATTTGAGGGACGAAATAGTATCCGAATTTGATAATTTTTGTATGGTTGAACTCATATTGGAATGGGTATTCGGATTTTGTAAAATTTGTCGGGTTCCGAGGTGCTGGCCGGGGGGTCGACATTTGGCCCTATTATTAGAATTTGATAAAAATTGAAGCTTTATTATCCGAAATAGTTCCTTATAAGTTTTATGTGTGTTTTGAAGTTGTTCTAGTTGGTTTTTAGCCGTATGGAGGCCTTTTCACCCGAGAAGTCCATTTTAGAGCACCGAATTTTTGTCTTTGAGGTAAGTATCTTGCCTAACCTTGTGTGGGGAATTACTGCTTAGGATTTGAGTCTTGTATGTTGATTGTAGTCCGCGTACGCGAGGTGACGAGTGTGTGCTCAGACTTATTTGTAGAAGGTTTGCCTTTTAGGGTTCTTAGGTCCTTATATTCACCTTGTTTGAAGTTGTCCTTGATACGCTTGAGTTCTTATTTGCTAGTTTTACCTCTATATGCCTCGATTAGAGATAATTGCTTTAGGATTCACCCTTAACGCCTACTTGACCCTGATTTTGACTTAACCAAAGGTTACCTCTTCTATCGTTATGCTATATTTTCATAAACTGCCTATAATTAATTATATTATTGAAAATTTCTCATAATTGCTCAAACTCATAAGAGGTTTAAATAACTTATGTAACGACCCGACCGGTCATTTTACGTTATCGGACCCCGTTCCCCTAAATGAAACTTCTTGTAGCGGCTTATTATGATTTATGACTTGCGGGGGTGGGTGGTCCGGGATTCGGAAGTGTTTAGAGTAGTATAGGAACACTTAGTTCCTTAAGGTTGGCCTTTTTGGCTAAGTTTGACTTCGTTCAACATTTTGAGTAAACGACCTCGGAATTGAGTTTCGACGGTTTCGGTAGCTTCGTATGATGATTTCAGACTCGGGCATATGTTCAGAATGGATTTTGGATGACTCGGGAGCGTTCCGGCACCCAATATCAAAATAAGAGTTTCCTTAAGTTCATATTGCAGTTTGGGACGTGTTTTTGTGTTAACGAGTTCTGAATGGAATTCAGAGACCAGGAATAGTTTCGTTATGTCATTTATGACTTGCTTGCAAAATTTGGTGTTATTCCGAGTAGTATAGGTCGATTAGGCGCATTAGCAAATTCAAGAACTTGAAGTTCTTAAGTTTGATCTTTAGGGGTTTTGAGGTATGATTTTGAGGTTTAGCGTTGTTTTGAATGTTCCGAAGGCTCGAGCGAGTCCGTATTATGATTTGGGACTTGTTGGTATACTTGGACAGGGGATCGGGTGGGCCCAGGCGCCTCTCGGGCACCATACGAGGCGAAAAACCAGCTGAAGCAATTGCTGGTGCACCTGTTCTGGTTTGACCGCAGGTGCGGTTGCCAAGTCGCAGGTGCGGAATCGCTCCTGCGGTCCCAGCCTCGCAGGTGCGACCTCCAGATGGGCTGCCCTCTTCTCGGAGGTGCGGGCCCTTTCCTGCAGGTGCGGAGCCGCTGGTGCGGACTCAGTTACGTAGGTGCGAGCCCAGGCCCCTTGTTCCAGTTCCGCAGGTGTGAGCCTTTACTCGCAGGTGCGGAACCACTGAAGGCAGTGATTTATTTAAAACACGGGAATTCTTCATTTTTCTCCATTTCTTCCCACCATTAGAGACCTTGAGAGATTGGAAAAGAGGCCCACGACCTAGCTACTGAAAGGTAAGTGAATTCTACCCTAATGTTAGTTTAATGCATGAATTCTTAGTCAAATTAACTACCTAATTAGTGAAAATCAAGGATTTGGGTAGTAACCTAGGGCTTTATGAAAATTTAGGGAATTACCCGTTAATTAGCAATGAAATCATACAAAAACCACATATTAACGATCCTTAGGTTATGGGTAAGTGATTC
>ML412582.1:0-19532 GCA_005239525.1 Nicotiana knightiana | reverse complement strand
TATTTTGAGATATTTCAAAGTAGGCTAAAATGGTTAAGTAAATAGGGAAATTTCATGCTTTTGAGCCTAAATTAATGTATTCATGCAACATTTGACTAGTTTCGAATCCTTGGGAGACGAGTTTGGTGATTCGTGCGCATTCTTGACCCGAAAAGTAGGTTCTACAC
Organism: Nicotiana knightiana; assembly: GCA_005239525.1. Classification (NCBI taxonomy): domain Eukaryota; kingdom Viridiplantae; phylum Streptophyta; class Magnoliopsida; order Solanales; family Solanaceae; genus Nicotiana; species Nicotiana knightiana. Next base: position 19,365 of record ML412582.1, on the reverse strand, counting down.
GAGGTGAGTCTCCTTTCTAACCTTGTAAGAAAGAATTGTCCCCATAGGTGATTATAAATAATCGCATTTCCTTATTTGTGGGGTCTACGCGTGTACGAAGTGACGAGAGTCCGTGCTCAGCTACTAGTATGTTGTGTTGGGTAGTTTTAAGACTCACCAGCATGCTTTTATGTGCCTTACATGTGTCCCTAAATTTATTTTGAGTTTCATAGTATCCTTGAATTGGTATGAGAGTATTAGGAAGTTATGTTCAAAAATTATATTGCTTAAGTTCTTGCTTTTACGTATAATCTATGTTAAATCCCTAAATATTGATAATTTTGTGTATGTATACGGCACCCGCGTCGCATGTATGATTCGTGAGCGGGATATCCCTACCATTATGTCAACCGCGTCGCATGTTCGATTCGGAAGCGGGGTAATAGATGCATCTATGGTTCGAGCCGTTCGACCCTCGACAATGCACATTTATTTTCGCAATGCTTCGGCCGTATGCTTTCGGCATACTATGTGCTATATAATTTACTGGGAGTTTTGTTGTAATTGTATAAACTGTTTCATGTGAAAAAGGGAATTTAGTACATTATATGCTAATGAAATTTGACATGGAAAGGTAATTACAATTATACTTGATATTTTATGTCTTTGTGATTACTACGACTGTTATGCCTGCCTAGCCCTTATTAAATTATGTTATTTAAATTTTGACCCTAATAAGTATCACGTCTACCTCTCATCACTACTTCTTCCAGATTAGGCGGGATACTCACTGGGTACATATTTGTTTATGTACTCATGCTACACTTCTGTACTTAATTGTACAGGCTCTGAGGTAGGTGCATCTGGGTACTCATCCGGAGCTCATCCCTGATGTATATTTGGCGTGGACTTCTCGGTGAGCTTCTTTCCTTGACGTTTTTCTCTAGCATCACCTTGGAGTTCCTCTTTTCTTTTGCTATGTCTGTATTACTTTTCTTCAGATAGTAGGGCAAACTTGTACTTTCTTTTGGATACTCGTTTCTACTAGATGCCCGTAGACCTGTGACGCCAGTTCCTGGCATGCCCACGTAGTGGTTATTCTATTCTTTTGGTTGTAATTATTGGTGGTGATTACTATATTTTACTCACTTTTGGTTGTCTAAGTCACTTGTTTACTTCGAAATTTGAAGTCTAAAAGAAAAACCTCTCAAGTATGGGAAATTGTTTTATAACTTAAAAAAGGATCACTAGTAAATTAAGGTTGGCTTTCCTGACATCGGTGTTGGGCGCTGTAACGACCCGAATGGTCGTTTTGAGCTCTAGCGCGTCGTTTAGCGGTTTGAAGTCATGAGCAACTCCATTTCAGGTATTATGACTTGTAGGTGTGGTCAGAATTAAATTTCGGAAAGTTTAGAGTTGATTTCGAAAGAAAATTCTAATTTCAAAAGCCTTAAGTTGGAGAAATGGACTAAGATTGGAATTTTGAGTAACGACCTCCGAATCGAGATTTGAAGGTTCCAGCAGGTTCGTATGATGATTTCGGACTTGGGTGAGTTTTTCTTATGTGAGTTCCTCAGCTCCATATATATTTCCTTATGTGAGTTTTACGATGGGATCGTGTGGCACGCCGCCACGGGTATGTTATTTGGATCGGGTTGCACGCCGCAACACTGTGATGATGAGAAGGGTTAATTTATATTTATTTTTCTTATGTTGTACTTCCTATTTTCTGATAAAAGTTCATATTAGTTGTGTGAGTTGAATATCCCTTACTGAGTCATTTCTTATCTCTCATGTTCGAGTTATGGCCTATCGGCGCGATGTGGTATCATGTGAGGCTGTTGGTCATGTTTGGGGTGATTTGTTGTCTGAGCAGTTCACACTGGGTGAGACGAGATTATCGGATCAGGGATAAGTGCGATAAGGTTATGTGAAGTGTATATTAAAGAACAAATACCATTATTCAGGTTCATAATGAGGTGATGATTCTAGTCAAGATGAGATATTCAACTATTTGTTAACTCTGCAGTTGGGTATGAGTTTCTACACATCTCATCCATTGAGGTGGTATCGTCAGCATTATAGCACGATGTATGTATATATACCATGAGGTGCATTGGGAGTATCAAATTCATAGAATTTTGGCTATTAAGGTTCAGGGAACGTCATTGTGGTTAGATGATGAATCTTGCGGTGCATGGTGCTAATTCAGCAAAGGTATGTAGTCATGTTCTGGTATGTAGTGTGGTAGTTGATACAATGTTTATATATTGGAACTAGGCCTGGCAGAGAAAATTTCAGGTATTGGAACTAGGTTCTGAGCTTATTATATGGATAAAAGAAGAAATCTTCAGATTTGATCAAGCTAATGTACTCAACTGGGTTGTGGTAGCACGGCCAGGTGCACGAGGTGTTAAACAGTGATTTTAGATAACTCCAAAGCAGTTCTTGGCACGTTCGAGGACAAACGTCTGTTTAAGTGGGGGAGAATGTAATGACCCGACCGATCGTTTTGAGCTCTAGCGCGTTGTTTAGCGGTTTGAAGTCATGAGCAGCTCCATTGCAGGTATTATGACTTGTAGGTGTGGTCGAAATTGAATTTCGAAAAGTTTAGAGTTGATTTGGAAAGAAAATTATCATTTCAGAAGCCTTAAGTTGGAGAATGGACTAAGATTTGAATTTTGAGTAAACGACCTCCGAATCGGGATTTGAAGGTTCCAGCAGATTCGTATGATGATTTCGGACTTGGGCGTATGTCCGGATCGGGTTTTGGATAACCCGGGAGCGTTTCGGCGTATATTGTTGAAGTCGGCATTTTTGAAGGAATTTCCTAAATTTGGCTTGAACCGCATTTCAGCGTCGAGTTTGGGAATAGCTTTGTATGGTGATTCTGGAGTTGGGAGCGCGATTGGAAGTGAATTCGGACGTCCGGAGGTCATTTTGAAGTCATTTGGTTAAAGATAGAAATTTGAAGGTTTTTGAGAAATCCGACCGTAAGTGGAAATTTTGTTATCGGGGTTGGAATGCGATTTCGGAAGTTGGAGCAGGTCCGTAATGTCGAACATGACTTGTGTGCAAAATTTGAGGTCGATCAGACGTGATTTGATAGGTTTCGGCCTCAGATGTTGAAGTTGGAATTCTAAGTTCATAAAGTTTGAATTTTAGTGTGATTCGTGTTTTCGGCGTTGTTTGATGTGATTTCGAGGCTCAGATAAGTTCGAATGAGGTATTGGGACTAGTTGGTAGTTTTGGTTGAGGTCTCGGGGGCCTCAGGCGTGTTTCGGATGCTCAACGGGTCGATTTTTGCCTTGAGGGTGTTGCTGGTTTTCTGGTGTGAGTGCAGCAGGTTTTTACTCTATGCGATCGCGTGAGTGTGTATGCGATCGCATAGAAGGATTTGGAGGCTGCTTGGATTTGGCTTGTGCAATCGCGTGGCAGTGTATGCGATCGCATAGAGGAAGATTTGGAGTCCATGGGAATTTGCTTATGCGATCGTGGGTAGTTGTTTGCGATCGCATAGAAGGATTTGTGAAGGCTGCTGGGTTGTCCTATGCGATCGCAGGGTCTTGTGTGCGATCACACAGAGGAATATTGGGGACTCTTGATATTGGCTTATGCGATCGCGTGAAGGGTAGTGCGACCGCATAGAAGGGGTCGTCTGGGCAGAATGTTTATAACCGTGAATTATGGCCATTTCTTCACTATTTTCATCTTGGCATGGCGATTTTGGGAGGCTTCAAGGGGGATTTTCATCATGCATATCAAGGTAAGTAAATTCCTCCCGTTTTAAAGTTAAATAAAAGATTATATGCATGGATTAGACATGGAAATTAGTAGGAGAATTGGGATTTTTGAGGAAAGACCTAGAAATAGTAAATTGGATTTTTAGCCACGAATTTGAGCATGGACTTTAGAGTAAATCATATAATTGAACTAGAAAAGCTATGGGTAGAATTTATCTTCGAGAAATTTTTGATTCCAGTTACGTGCCCGAGGGCATTTTGGTCATTTCACTAAGCGGGGTTGGGAAATTTTATAATTTGGAATTGTTGCAAATATTAGTATATATTTTCATTGGTTTGCCATTATTTGGATAGTTTTGGGGCGTTGTGCGTCCGTAGGAGTCGTCGGAAGGGCTTGGAAGCCGATATTGGAATTTCGGAGCGAGGTAAGTCCCCTTTCTAACTTTGTGAGGGGGAATTGTCCCCCTAGGTGAATTGATTAAGTATGTGCTATGATCTTCGGGGGCTACGTACGCATGAGGTAACGGGAGTCCGTGCGTAGCTACTATTATGCCATGTCCAGGTAGCCTAGGACCCACTAGCATGCCTTATGTGTTGTATCCGTGATCCTGCCTGTATTACTTGACTTCTAATGTAATCGAAATCATAATTTAATATCTAAAGAAGACTAGAGTTCATTTTTCTTAATCAGCTGGAAAGAGAATTTTTTTCCTCCGCAGATAATTGTATACTTGATAAAGTGATATTATTGAACATTATTCGACTTGGCAAATAAATTTCGAAACATGATTTAAACACTATTTTATGGTTTTTAAAAGAGAAATCTGTCATTTACTTGAGTATTTGTTTTCACGACGTATTCAGGGTGGACTGTTGATTGTGCCTGACTGCATGTGATCGCTTCGCAAATTTACATTCCGCGAGCGGAGTGTTATTTCCCCCACTCATGGGAGCGGGCTGTACGCCACGGCAGATTGAAAAATGCACTTATAGTTCGGGCCGTTTGACCCTCGGCAGTGCATAGACATGAGTATTTTATTGAGAGGTGCACTTATGGTTCGGGCCATTCGACCCTCGGCAGTGCATAGACATGAGTATTTTATTGAGAGGTGCACTTTTGGTACGGGCGGTTCGATCCTCGGCAGTGCACAGAGATGATTATTATGACGGCTCAGGCCGGTTGTCCTTATCCTGTACGCGCATGCTAAATTGTTAAATGTTCTTCATGGATTTTTAAACAGTAATAAGATATTTGGGGGAAAATAAAGAGGAAATTGTTTGTTTAAGATATTTGGGGGAGAATGAGGAAGTGGTAACTGTTTGTTTACTTCCAGTATTTACTTGGATTTCAGTGCCTTATATATATTGTTGTTTTACTACCTTTACATGCCTACCGTGTTCATCATATGCTGTTAATAAATTTGTTGGCCCTTAGTGAGTGTCTAATTCGACCTCTCGTCACTACCTCTCTGAGGTTAGGCGGGTGACATACTGAGTACACGTTTTTGTACTCATGCTACACTTGCTGTGTATTTTATTGCACATGTACTTTCATAGTGACATGGCTGGTTTGGAAACTTAGGCGAGCTGCACCATCCGGAGGCGATCCGCAACTGACAGAGTCTCCCTCATACTGTATTGATTTCATTTTAAATTTCCTTGTCCAATTTGTATTTCGGACAGGCTTTGTGATGATTGTATAAATCCTTAGAAAATGCTCATGTACTTGTGACACTGGGTTCTCGGATGTGTTGGGATATAATTACTAAAATGGAATATTCAAACTGTTGTTTTACTAGATAGATTTATTTAGTTAATATGTAATAAAGTGTAAGGAAATGCTTTTTCATAAATGTTAAAACAGGAAATTGTTTCAATTAATTAATGATTGGCTTGCCTGACAATGATGTCCGGCGCCATCACGACCTTACGGATTTTGGGTCGTGACAGGGGCCATCGCGACCTAAATTGGGATTTGGGTCGTTACAACTTATATCTTAGTCGACTTGTCCTTACTTGGAATTATTTGACTTGTGTTGACTTCTTATTGTTGACTTGAATTTTTTTGTGGATTGTTGATTTGTCTTGTTTTTCCCTGGCCAACTGTTCTCTTTTGACTTATCATTCTTTACCATGATTATTCCTTGTGAACGATGTTCTACTGTTTCCTTGTGAATTGAAGTTCTTGTATTGATTTATTCGTCGTACCTTGTATTATTGTCATGGTTGCTTTGTATTTGATGTGGTGATGTACGAGTTTTCTGCCGTGCTATAATTGTTGTCTTTGTTTGTTGCACTGTATATTTAAATTGAGACTATGGACGTATTCCGGGAGATCCCCCTGTACTGCATATTTAAATTGGTACTACGGATGTATTCCAGGAGATCCCCCTATACTGCATATTTAAATTGGGACTATGGAAGTATTCCGGGAGATCCCCTTGTACTGCATATTTAAATTGGTACTACATATGTATTCCGGGAGATCCCCCTATACTGCATATTTAAATTGGGACTATGGACGTATTCCGGGAGATCCCCCTGTACTGCATATTTACTTTGGGACTACGGACGTATTCCGGGAGATCCCCCAACAGTGCATATTGATTTATTCGTCGTTCCTTGTATTATTGTCATGGTTTCTTTGTATTTGATGTGGTGATGTACGAGTTTTCTGCCGTGCTATAATTGTTGTCTTTGTTTTTTGCACTGCATATTTAAATTGAGACTACAGACGTATTTCGGGAGATCCCCCTGTACTGCATATTTAAATTGGTACTACGGATGTATTCCGGGAGATCCCTCTGTACTGCATATTTAAATTGGGACTATGGACGTATTCCAGGAGATCCCCCTGTACTGCATATTTACTTTGGGACTACGGACCTATTCCTGGAGATCCTCTATATTGTGTGGTAAATCCGAAACTACGGGACGGGATCCCGGTAAATTTTATCAAAGAAACTATGTTTGAAAGAAAATTATTTGGAAAGTCAAATTGAAAAGCATTTATCTTGAATAAAACTATGTTGAAGGACATTCCTTTGGAAAAGTATATTTGAAAAACATTTATCTTGAATAAAACTATGTTTGAAGGACATTCCTTTGCAAAAGTATATTTGAAAAGTGTTTATGTTGAACAAAACTATGTTTGAAGGACATCTTCTTTCGAAAAGTATATTTGAAAAGCATTTATCTTGAAGAAAACTATGTTTGAGAGACATCTATTGGGAAAATATATTTCAAAAGAATTTTCCATTAAAAAGGATATTACCTTAAAGCTTTCAACATAAAAAAAACTTGCGGGTGAAAGTTTGCACTCGAAGATTTTGACCATTTTATTGGGATTTGTGGCTAAGGCCTGATGTGGAGACTAATGCAGTGATGAGTTACTACTTGCCCTTATTGTGTTGTGATTTTCGGACTTGGGCTGTATTCCCGTCCATCCTTCGGTGTATTATTTCGGTGATCCGTGACTGTTTACTGTTTTTCTTCCTTATTGTAGTCGTTCTGTTGCTAGTCATATTGTGTGGATAATAGATAGAGGTTATGTTTCCGTTATCTCCTGTGCTTATGCTTGTTCAGTTTATTAGACCAGTGGGTGTCTTGACTAGTCCTCGTCACTACTTCACCGAGGTTAGTCTTGATACTTACTGGGCCCCGCTGTGGTATGCTCATACTACATTTCTGCACATTTTTGTGCAGATCCAGGTATTGACTGTTAGTAGTTGTGCGGATTCTTGCTGAGGAGACTCAAGGTAGACATATCGTCACGTTCGGAGGCTTCAGAGTCACCTTCCTATTCTGTATTTATACTGTTTTTACTTACTTCCAAACAGTTGTATTTAGAAGTTGTAGCAAACTCTGTAGAGCTTATGACTTGTACTACCGGGTTTTTGGGAATATGCTCATTGTATAAAGAATTCTTTATTTCAGAAAAATATTAGATTTTATTTATTATTGTTGTTATTCCATGAATATTAGGCTTACCTAGCCCTTAAGACTAGGTGCCATCACGATACCCAACTGAGGGAAATTTGGGTCGTGACAATAACTTGCTCTAAATGTTTCTCAAGGTGAAATAATAGATGACACTGATTTTTGGAAAATGAAATTAGGCTTTCTTTGATATACCATTTTTTAGCCTTCTTATTTCTAACCAAATACATATAAATATTCCTTTAGAACCCTTATTTGAGCCTTTATTCCTTTTTTTTTCAACACCTTGATCTCTTAAGAAGAAGAAGAAGAAGAAGAAGAAGAAGAAGAAGAAGAAGAAGAAGAAGAAGAAGAAGAAGAAGAAGAAGAAGAAGAAGAAGAAGAAGAAGAAGAAGAAGAAGAAGAAGAAGAAGAAGAAGAAGAAGAAGAAGAAGAGAGTAATTATACATATATATAGTTATGAGATCGTCCAGCTAGAAATGAGCAGAGACGGGTGTATGTATAATTAAAAAATAGGATGGAAGAAGAAAAAAAATAAAAAATAATAGTGTTATCAAAGGAGAAAATATCAAGCACCAAGAAATGTTTGCTCCAAGCTGGCAAAAAGAAGTCACTTTGAAAATATCCTTATCCTACCAACATGAAGCCTGACATTACAAGCCAAGAAAATTACTAGAAAGATTCTAAAAATAAGTGTTGAACCTATATTAGTGGAGAAATTATGAGGAGCAAGCCTATGTACAAGAGTATGATACTAACTGAATAAGTGATCATAAATCTATCCATTCTAAAGTATTCAAGGCAAGAAGATTGCAAGTTCTTGTTGATCAAAGAAGAATTAGGAAATAAGGTAAAAGATTTGGTGAACTTAAAGAGGTTAATTGCATTGACCATATTGGAGGATATTTATTTTGTATAATTTTTTTATCCTACAATAGCCATGTGTAACGACTTAGCCGATCACTTTGAGAGTTAGACCCCGATCCCCTATTAACTACTTTCCCCATATCTTATTCTACTATTTTGGTTGCCGGGAGGGTTCATGTTGAGTTTTGAAACGAATTGAGACACTTAGTCTCTTATTTGGGAAGTTAAATTGGAAAAGTCGTTCGGATGTCGACTTGTGTGTATCGACCTCAGATTTGAATTTTGATGATTCCGTTAGCTCCGTAGGTTATTTTGGACTTAGGAGCACGTACATAATGTGATTTGGATGTCCGTAGTAGATTTAGGCTTGAATTGGATTTTTGGCGATTTTCGTCCGCAGTGAAAATTTTGATATCGATCCCGGAATTGAATTCCGAAAATGGGAGTAGGTTATAAGTTTCATTTTTGACTTGTGTATAAAGTTTGAAGTCATTCGGACAAGGTTTGATATGTTTCGACGTCACTTGTGGAATTTGGAAATTTCAACTTCATTAGGCTTGAATTCGTGTGTAATTCGTGTTTTTGATGTTGTTCGAGGTGTTTTGAAGGCTCGACTAACTTCGTATGTTGTTATAGGATTGGTTGGTACGTTTGGTTGAGGTCCCGGGGGCCTCAGATGAGGTTCGACTGCTTAACAAACTAGTTTTGGACTTGGAAGATTGCAAAAAATTTGCTGGTGTTCCGTTGCTGGTTTTCTCTTATGCGATCATGTAAGAGGAGACGCGATCGCGTAGGGTTGTTTGAGGGCAGTGGCAATTTGCCTTATGCGTTCGCGAGTAAAGGGATGCGATTGCATATGTTGGTCAGACTATGAACCGCGAACGTGTGGGCTAGGTGTGATGACCCAAGAGGTCATTTTATGAATTAAGACTCCGTTCTAGGCTTATTAGCCATAAAAAGAAGATCTAATCTTAAATTACCCCGATTTGCCTGGGCAGTCCGGGCGTGAAACCGGAAAGCTTTTATATAAAAATATGAGAACTACTAATTTTTAGAATTTAAAGTCTTATTTTAGTTGACTTGAGTCAACCTTTTGAGTAAATGGACCCGGATCTGTGTTCCGATGATCCCGAGAGGTCCGCAGTAAAATATGGGACTAGGGCGTATGCCTAGAATTGAATTCTGAGGTCCCAAACCTTAGAAATCAATTTTTGAAAGAAATCGTTTTGCTGAATTACTACTGAAATAAAGAAAAGAATTAAAGTTTAAAACCATTGGTATCGGGCCCGTATTTTGGTTCCGAAGCCAGGTACAAATTGGTTATAGTATTTGAATACTATATGTGAAATTTGGTGAAAATCGGAGTTTATTTGACGTGATTTGGACGTCCGGTTGAGAAATAGTGAACTTTAAGTGTTCTTGAGAAAAATGATGAGTTTTGAGGTTTAATACATAGTTTTACATGTTATTTTCATGATTTGATCGCAGGAGAAAGTCCGTATGATGATTTTAGACTTGCGTGCATGTTTGGTTTAGAGCCCCGAGGGCTCGGGTGAGTTTCAGATAGGCCACGAGATATTTTTACACTTAGAAAAGTTTGTTGTATTGCTGCATCTGGTGCCCAGTGATTTTGTGGTTCGCGATCGCGAAAGGTAAAATTCCCGGGAGTCTTTTTTGTACTACGCGAACTCGAAGTCTGGGCCGTGAACACGAAGCATCGATGGGATACCTTTCGCAAACGTGTGCCGACTCATGCGAAGGCGATGAGTAAACTGGGCCTGGGGGAGGAACCTGGGTTTTCTTCTATGCGAACGCGACCATTGGTCAGCGATCGCGGAGGGCCCAGTTGGTAAAGCATTGCGAACGCAGGCAGGCTCACGCGATTGCGTAGAAGGCCTGCCCAGGTATATAAATTCAATTTTAAACACAGACATAACTTATTTTTCACATATTTTTCGAACTACCAAGCCGTAGGTACGATTTTATTCACCAAAGTACATCCCCAAAGTGTAGGTAATCAATTCTAAACTCTACTCTTTCAATTACCCAATGTTTTTCATCACTTTTAAATAAAAAATCAAGAATTTTCATGGTAAAAATTGAGGGTTTGGGTAGAACTAGGAAATTTTGTAATAATCGAATCTTTACCTTGAATTGAGGTCGTATTTCAAAAATAATTGCATATTCGGTCTCGGGGGTGAATGGGTAAACATAATTTGGTCCAAACCCCGAGTTTGGAACAAGCGGGCCCGGGGTCAGATTTTAGCTTTTTTTGAGAAAACTTAGGAAAAATCATAATATTTCAGTAAAGTTGGTTCCTTTAGCATTAATTAATGATATTAAACTAATTATGATTAGATTTGAGTGTGTTGGAGATGAATTCGAAAGTAAAAACAGTAATTGAGCAGTGAGTGGCCTGCGAAATTGAGGTAAGTGTTGTGTCTAACTTTAGCTTGAGGGAATAGGTATTGTATGACTACTTGTGTTTGTTAAATCCAATGTGTAGGTGAGATGAAAAGTACCTATACATTGTGGTCAGGTCATACCATGCGAGTAAATGCTATTTCTTATTATTCTGGTTGTCTTAAAGCCCGTCATCTGTGATTATTATTGTTAGTGAAATGTTGAGAACATTGACTTGAGATTGAAATGATAAATGATGATAGTAACCATGATGAAATATTGATTTCTTGTGAAATTCCTTTGAGGACATTGAGTTGAGATGGAAATATTAAATGGTGATAGAAATTATGATGAAATACTGTTTCTCGTGAAATCCCCTTTAATGTTATTGATGATTTGATGAGATTGTGAGGAAGAGTGTAGAGAACGAAGGGTGATGCCGTACATGACTTAATTATATAGTGAGGAAGAGTGAAAAGCACGAAGGGTGATGCCGTGCATGATTTATCTATAAGGTGAGGAAGAGAGTAAAGCACGAAGGGTGATGCCGTGCAATTCTCAATTATAATCTGGTGAGGATGAGAGTAAATGCACGAAGGGTGATGCCATGTATTCTATTTATTATTTGGTGAGGCTGAGAGTAAAAGCACGAAGGGTGATGCCGTGCAAGTTTACTTTCTATATTTAATTTCTAAATTATTGTTGATCACTATCTGTGTTTGCCTTATTGTTTTCCTCATTCCTTTTGTTGAAAATTCCCAATCGCATGCTCCCTTCCCATTAATTGATGTTTACATTCTTTAATTGCTATTATTTCCTGTTAGCATGATTTCGATGTACAGGTTTTATGTGGTGTCTTGTCCTAGCCTCGTCACTACTTCGCTGAGGTTAGGCTCGACATTAACTTAGTACATGGGGTCGGTTGTACTGATACTACGCTCTGCACTCTTTTGTGCAGATCCAGGTACCGACCAGCATTAGGAGATCTTAGTAGCCGATATCATCATTCGGAGACACGAGGTATATCTGCCCGCGTCCACAGATTCCTGGAGTCTTCTCCTAGCTTTATAGAGACTATTTCATTTTACTCAAAACAAACATATTATTTCTTTCAACCCATTATTTGTAGTATTCTTAGAAGTTCGTGAATTGTGACACCAGACCCTGGGTAGTCTTAGAGTTATATATATTTAGTTCGTGGCTCGGTTTATTTATTTGTTTAACATTTTATTTATGAGGTTATTCGCTGGAAATCATTAGACTTAATTTACTTTAAATTTTTTTTATTGAGTTTAAACAAGTAACCAAAGGAACTGGTTAGTAAATTTCTAACATCGGCTTGCCGAGAAAGTATTGTGTTAAGCGCCATCACGATCTCGTGGTTTGGGAATTTGGGTCGTGACACTAGGCCGCGTTAGCGAAGAGGATGGAAGCATCAGTAGAGTTAGGCGAGTGTTCAATGCGGTCACATGAGGGTAAACACAATCGCTTAGAGGAGAGTAGTCAGTGGTGCACTTTCGCGTGGTGTTTTATGCGTTTGTGTAGAGTAAATTTATGAGGCAGCAAATTTGTTCTTCACGATCACAAGGGTGTTTCCACGATCGCGATTAAGGAATCACCGGGCAGATTTAAAGTTCTAAAATTGAGGGTTTGAGTTCATAACTCTAAAATTTGATTGAGAGCTCGGTAGGAGGCGAAATTTGGAGAGATTTCCAGAGGAAGTTATGGGGTAATGATTCCTAACTCCTTTTTGATTAAATTCCACTAATCTAGGCTTGATTTCATCATTTAATTTTTGATTTTTGTTTGAAAATGGAAGAAAATTCTTAGGCCGAGTTTTGGGATTTTGATCGAGATTTTAGTATCGGATTTGAGTGAATTTGGTATGGTTAGACTCATGAGTGAATGGGTGTTCGTAATTTGTGACTTTTACCTATTTTCGAGACATGGGACCATCGAGGCTTTTTGGGCATTTTCCTATTTTCTTGTCTTAGCTTCGAATTCATTAGCTAAAATAGTTACTTGTAGCTATATTTACGTTATGTAATTGATTTGATTAGATTTGGGCTATTCGGAGTTGAATACTCGTGGCAAGAGCGTGGTTTCAAATTGATTTGAGCATGGTTCGAGGTAAGTGTCTTGCCTAACCTTGTGTGGGGGAACTCCCCCTTTGGATTAGGTACTGTTTCATATATGAGCGCCGTGTACGTGAGGTGACAAGTACGTGCACGAGCTACTTGTTGTAAAAATCCATTTTTCACTAAATCATAGCCTAATTTTCCTTGTTTGAACTACACTAGTATATGTAATTAGCTTTTTTAGATTAGGAAAGCATGCCTACTTGTTTTGATTGTCTACTTGAACTCTGTGCAGCATGTTTAGTGAAACTCCTATTTTTTTCTTGGTTGAACTTAGTCTAAACTGTAGATTTCATTGTCATAACTGTTGCGTTTATTGGTTGAGCTGCATATTTACATTGGGACTACGAACGTATTCCGGGAGATCCCCCTGTACTGAATATTTATTTTGGGACTACGGACGTATTCCGGGAGATCCCCCTGTACTACATATTTATTTTGGGACTATGGAACGCATTACGGGAGATCCCCCAGCACTGCATATTTACTTTGGGACTACAGATGTATTCCAGGAGATCCCTTGCATTGCATATTTACTTTGGGACTATGGGACGGTATCCCTGGAGATCCCCCTGTTGCTAATACAATGTTTAGAGCTGTAGACTATCATTGATTTCTATTCTTGTTGATATTCTGTAATTATTTTACCGCGATATTTCTTCCTGTCTTATTTCGTAATATTTTTACCAGTAGGGCCCTGACCTGACCTCGTCACTACTCTACCGAGGTTAGGCTTGGCACTTACTGGGTACCATTGTGGTGTACTCATGCCCTTTCCTGCACATGTTTTTCGTGTGCAGATCTAGGTACGAGCGATCAACCTGCAGGTCTAGTGTGTGGTTGCTTCTTTAGGAGACTTTTAGGTACTTCTGCTCGCGTCCGCATACCTCGTAGTCCACTTCTCCCCCCTTGTATAGAAATTTCCCTGTTTTTCTTCAAACACTTATGTATAGATCAGTAGAGACTCTTAGAAGCTTATGACTGGCGACATTTCGGGTTTTGGGATTGATGATCACTCTACATGCCGAGTGGCACTATTTCTACATATTTATTTCATCTGTTGGCTTTTATCTTTATGTTTTCTTTCGCTTCAGCAATAACAGGCTTACCTAGTCATTGAGACTAAGTGCCGTCACGGTAACTCATGGTGGAATAAATTGGGTCGTGATAAGTTTGTATCAGAGCTCTAGGTTCATAGGAGTTGTGAGTCACAAGCCAGTTTATTAGAGTCTCACAGATCGGTGCGAAGACGTCTGTACTTATCTTTGGGAGGCTATAGAACTGTTAAGAAACCATCATACTTCTTTGATTTCCTTGTCGTGCGAGTTATTGACATCAAAAGTCTAAAACTTTCTATTCTACTCTTCTCACAGATGGTGACGACACACACCGGGAGATCTAACGATCATGCACCCAAGCCTCCTGCCAGAGCTGCTAGAGGCCGGGGTAGAGGACAACCACACGGTGCAGCCAGGGCACTGGCACGAGCTGCGACAGAGGAGCCCCCAACAGATCCAGCTTGAGGGCCAGCACCGGAGGTTCCTATTGCTGCTCCAGCCCTCAAGACTTTGGCTTAGTTCATGAGCATGTTCAACAGTTTGGCTCAGGCTGGCCTGATTCCGATAGCTCCCGCCACATCTAAGACCGTAGAAGGGGCACAGACTCCCGCAGCCCGTACTCCTGAGCAGAGAGTCCTGGTTGATCAGGCCCCAGGGTTTATTCCTATGGCCCCAGTGGCTCCAGTTCAGCATGAGACCAGGGTAGCTTCTTCTGAGGCAGAGCAACTCAGACTTGAGAGGTACAAGAAGTACCACTCACCCACTTTCAATAGACTAGCTTCAGATGATGCTCAGGGTTTTCTTGAGGAGTGTCATCGCATCCTCCGCACTATGGGCATAGTGGAGACGAGTGGGGTTTCTTTCACCGCTTTCTAGCTGAGGGTAGGGGCATATTAGTGGTGGCGTGCCTATGAGCTGAGTAGTCCGGATGAGGCAACCATACTGACTTGGACTCAGTTCTCAGATATTGTTTTGCGTGAGTATGTCCCTCTGAGCCTCAGAGATGCTTGGCGCACAGAGTTTGAGCAGCTGCGCCATGGTGCTATGAATGTGTCGGAGTATGCAATCCGTTTCAGTGGGTTGGCTCGACATGCACCGGCTTTGGTTGCTACAGTCAGAGAGAGGGTTTGTCGCTTCATTGAGGGGATCCACTCCAGTATTTGGGCCAGTATGGCCAGGGATTTAGAGATGGATATCACTTATCAGCAGGCCGTGAGTATTTCTAGGAGAGTGGAGGGAATGTTTTCCCGACACAGAGAGGAGAGAGAGGCCAAGAGGTATCGAGAGACTGGCCATTATTCAGGAGCTTGTGCCCCAGTAGCACGCCATGGTAGGGGTTTTGTAAGTCGCCCTGTTCATTCAGATCTTCCAGCATCCAACGGTGTTCCAGCTCCTCCTGGACATCAGGAGCCTCATTATGCACTGCCACTATCTAGTGCGCCTCCTGCTGGAGGTGCAATTACCAGCCAGTCCAGCAGGCCAGGTCCGAGCAAGTCTCAGCCACCGCTTCCTTCGAGGGGTTGTTATGAGTGTGGTGATACTCATCACATGGTTAGGGATTGTCTCAAATTAAGGAGGGGTGCACCTTCATCGACTTCTCAGCCACCACGTGCTCCACCGGGTCATCCGGCCATTCTTCCATCCCTAGTTGCCGCCCCACCTACTCAAGAAGCTCGAGGTGGAGGTCGGGGAGGTCGAGGTCCCCCTAGAGAGGGAGGCTAGGGCAGGTATTATGCCCTTCCAACCCGTTCAAAGGCAGTTGCTTCAGATTCTGTCATCATATGTATTGTCCCCGTCTGTCATAGAGATGCATCAATATTATTTAACCCAGGCTCTACGTATTCACATGTGTTTTCTTATTTTGCTCCACATTTGGGGGGTATCTCGGGATTCTTTCAGTTCCCATGTTTATGTATCTACTCATGTGGGAGATTCTCTTGTTGTGGACCGAGTATATCGGTTGTGTTTGATTTCTCTTAGTGGTTTTGAGACCAGAGCCGATTTATTATTGCTCAGTATGGTAGATTTTGATGTTATCTTGGACATGGACTGGTTGTCGCCCCATTATGCCATCCTTGATTGTCACACTAAGACCGTGATGCTGGCTATGCCAGGCTTTCAACGATTAGAGTGGAGAGGTACCTTAGAGTATACTCCCCACAGGGTCATTTCATTTCTTAAGGCTCAGCGAATGGTTGAGAAGGGGTGTGACACGTATTTGGCCTATGTGAGAGATGTCAGTATTGATACCCCTTGTTGATACCTAATTTTTCCCTCATATTTTAAATATGCATATATACTTTCATATTGTGCATATGCATCATCACTTGATTTATAGACGTATGCAAGCATTTTTCATAATTTTCTATAATTTTAAAAAGGTTTTAAATCAGTTTATTCCTACATTTTATTATATAAATACTCATTGACTGCATCACAAATATTGTACAATGATTTTATCATCTAATTTCACCATTTATACCCATATTTTGTTTTAAATATCTTTAACATATTTGTCACAATTGCATTTGCATTTTTTAAGGCCAAACTTGCACATTTGCAACAACAGCCTATATGTACTTATAATTACTTTAATTATGCCAAAATAATCCTTTTATACTTTTATAGTAGTAAATAACTACTTTTACTTGTTTTATGCATAAATGATATTCTTTATTACTTATTTATCATTCTTTATAAATTATTTATTAAGTAAAATTGGGTATTTAAATAACAATCCTTTTTAAACCTTTTTTTAGACAAACCCCAGCCCAATTACTTGAAATACGCCATCCCAACACCCTAGCCCAAATCAAACATGGCAAGAAAATCCCTTTTATTTCGAACCAAATCTAGTTCAGACCTTTACTTCTTTCCGTCTATGTTCATTTTTGTCTCTTTATGGTATGAATATCTGAGATCTTTCTCGATTCTTTACTTACCCTAAAATTAGGGTTCAGATCTTGTCAGATCTGTTATGGTTCTCTATTTCTGTAAAATAACTTTACTGTTTTCGTATATTCATCTATGTGCATCTCTATTACGCGTTTTCAGAGATATTTCTGATTAATTTTTTACCCTAAAATTAGGGTTTTGATTCTTGAAAAAATCAAACCAAATCTGGTTCAATCTTTAATGTTGTCGTTTATCCGTTTCTATGCATCTTATTCTTTTGATACTTCTGACTAATTTTACTTACCCTAAAAATTAGGGTTTTCAGTTCTTTAATTTCTTCGTTGATTTTGTCTATCTGTTTTATGACTCTTGCCGTTAATTGTTCCACTTACCCCAAACTTAGGAGTCTTTGATTCCTCAAACTTGTTTATTCCCTAATTATTGCGTTAAAATCTCTGTTTACACGTCTATGTACTATTACTTATGGATTACCTTAAATAATGTTCTGAGTGTCTTTCCTTAATTATGTCACGACCCAAAATCCATAAGGTCGTGATAGCGCCGGACACCATTGCCAGGCAAGCCAACCATTAAATAGTTAAGTTAAATTTTCTATTTTAGCATTTTTGAAATCATTACCTTTCACTTTATTACATGATAACTGAATAAAATCCGCTAAATAAATACGACAGTTTAATATTCATTTTCATAAAATAAATCCCAAACACATCCCAGAACCCGGTGTCACGAGTGCATGAGCAATTTCTAAGAATTTCACAAATACTTCAAAGCTTGTTCGAAATGCAAATTGGACAAGGAATTTAAAACGAAAATAAATACAATATGAGGGAGACTCTGTCAGCTGCGGATCGCCTCCAGATGATGCAGCTCGCCTAAGTCTCCAAACTAGCCACCTCGCTATGAAAGTACCTGTGCAATAAAAATGCACAACAAGTGTAGCATGAGCATGAAAACAACGTGTACTCAGTAAGTATCCGCCCTAACCTCAGAGAGGTAGTGACGAGAGGTCGAATTAGACACTTGCTAGAAGTCAATTTAGTATAATCAAGTGAGACACTAAGAATGTATGTCATAGGAAATTTATTAAGATCAGGAATAAATAATATCAACTCCTTTCACATTTAACACTTTAAATCTTCGTCATTTCAGTTTACAATTTAAATCATAATCAGGGATAAGAAACATTAGACTTATTTCACATTTTACACATCAATTCTTCTTCTTTTTAACTGAAAATTAAGAATTTCCTTAGGCCGATAAACATGTATAATCACAGGAAATACACAGCAATTATCATGTGCAAACAAAGTGCCGAGGGTCGAACGGCGGGGACCAACAATAATAAACTGTGCACTGCCTATCGCGCCCCTTTTTTTTCCTCTCGTAATATCGGGTTTATGACATTGGTTGAGACAACTCTTTCCTTTTGGGAAAGGGGTTTGCATATTTTGAAGAGTCGCCACCTAACGATTTTAACAGTGCGTTAGGGCACCTAAGGGGTTCAATTATAACTACGTTGCTAACCAGAGATTTGGGTAAGGGCTTGAAATTATCCTAAGGGGAAGGTATTAGGCACCCCTCAGGATCCACAAGTGTGGTTCCCGACCAAATGGTTTCGTGAATTTGTACAACTAGCAAATAACAAGTAAAGACTAAAATAAGAGGGGATTTAAATCTTAAGCATGCACATGTGTAGAAAACACTAGCGTATACAGGTGTCCTAGGTTTATAATAATATGGATCACATCAATGCAATACCCGATAATCACTCCTCGAGGAGGGGCTACACGTGGTATTAGCGCACCGGTCATCATATCCATATTCTACCCTTCCCACCCCATGAAGGTAATTAAAGCGTGTGTTGGTCACAGATTCTATTGCGTGCTATTACCTGTCCCATCCTATCAGTCCTGGAGGAGGCTAGGACTACTATGCTAAAAGGAAGTACTAGGTTGACCCCTAGGTTTAAAGGACAAGATTCTAAGCGACAAACAACAACAATTAGGACTTCAGATAAAGGAAAACAAATAAGAGTAGATACGAGGCCCAAGTATTCCTCCACAGATTATGCACATGATTAGCACGACTCAGAACTTAAGGCATGATATCTAGATGAGAATGCAATAGTGAGGCAGATTTATTACTGATTTCAAAAGATGAATTTTTATCAGTTTCTTACTGATTGTAACCATTAATAGTCAAGCAACAGGTATAAAGGAACATGCTTCCAGTTTTAATAGATTTAACACCTAAAGATTTCTTAAGCGCATGACAATACTCAGTAATTATCTAGATTATTAAAGAAACTGTTACAAGTTAGTT
>ML412581.1:642-42925 GCA_005239525.1 Nicotiana knightiana | reverse complement strand
ACGTCCGAATGACCTCAAATTTTGCACACTCGTCACAAATGACACTACAAACCTACTCCAATTTCCGGAATTCAATTTTGACCACGATACCTAATTTTCCATTGTCGACCAAAATCGCCAAATTTTCAACTTTCGCCAATTCAAGCCTAATTCTACCACGGACCTCCAAATTACATTCCGGACACACTCCTAAGCCTAAAATCATCCAACGAAGCTAATCGAATCATAAAATCCAAATCCAAATTTGTTTACTCATAAGTCAACTTCCGGTTGATTTTTTTTTCTAACTTAGCTCTCTAACTGTGTAACCAAATGATCATTTCACTCCAAAACTACTCCGAACCCAAACTTACCAACTCGATACAACTCAACACAACTGCACAACACATAAATAAGCATAGATATGGTAAATGGGGCTATAAATACTCAGAACGAACAACTGGGTCATTACATCCTCCCCCTCTTAAACAAATGTCCGTCCTCGAACGAGTTAGAAAATGTACCTGGAATCACCTCGTCTGAAACAAAATTGTCTGGTCTGGTTGGGAGGGCATAGAAACGGGCTTGACCGCCCCCTGATCGGCCTCCCCCTCTTGGGCGACCCCTATCTGACTATGCTCCGCCCCTAGCTGACTGAGATCCATTCCTAACTGGTTGAGATCCATCCCTAGTTGTCTGAAATCCATCACTAGCTGGCTGGGCAGGTGGTGGAGGAACTGGTGCTGGTGCTGGTGGGCGAGCACCCTACTGTGGAGTCCTACCCAACAGCCTCGGGAAATTCCTCATAATGTGTCTGAAATCCCCACACTCGAAACAACCCCTACTCTTACGAAACTGCTTCTCATGTTGCCCAAAAGAACTACCCTGATATACTTGAGCAGACAGAGCAAGATGAAAACTCTGCACTGGCAGTGTACTGAATGATGACCGATCCTGCTGAAACTAACCCAGCTGAAACTGACCCTGCTGAACCCAAGGGAGGAACACCACTGAAACCACCCTGATTACGAGGCCTCTTAGCCTCCCTCTCGGCCTTCTCTTGACCTTGAATGATCTCAATCTGTTGAGCAATGTCGACTACCTCATCAAAGGTAGCACCAGATACTCTCTCTGTTCATAAGCAATCGAAGCTCAAAATCGTGACCATCTACAAAGCTCCTGATCCGCTCGCGGTCTATTGGGACCAACCCGACCGCATGACGAGCCAACTCGGAGAACCGCCTCTCGTATTGTGTAACAGACATCTCACCCTGACGAAGCTGCTCAAACTGCCTGCGTAGCTCCTCTCTGCGGGACTCAGGTACAAACTTCTCCAGAAAGAGAGTGGAGAACTGCCGCCAAGAAAGGGGCGTTGTGCCAACCCTCATAAGTCCCTCGTAAGCCTCCCACCAATTAAGTGCAGCTCCAGAAAACTGGAAAGTAGTGAATGAGACCCCACTGGTCTCCAGAATACCCGCGTTCCGAAGCATCCTCTGGCACTTGTCCAATAAACCCTGTGCATCCTCACCCTCAACACCACTAAATGACGGAGGCTGGAGTCTCCCAAACCACTTCAATTTGTGTTGCTCGTCCTCTGGCATCACAGGAGCTACATAGTCCTGAGCAGCTGCAACCGGATGGGCTGGAGGTGCCCCCCGTGTGTGAAGTCCCTGAATTACCTGCTTAGCTGTGCGGGCGACGGGAGTCTGAGTGCCTTACCCGGGCCTTGCTCAGTTCCGTATTTTATATTAATTATATTTAGAATCGATTTAGTTTATGAGAAATTTAAATGTTGATATTGTTTTATTAATTTCATATAATGGATTTAGTAGTAATTTTTGAAATAGGCTTGCCTAGTAACACGATAGGCACCATCAGGACCATGTTTGAATTTTGGGTCGTGACAAGGTGGTATAAGAGCATATCAGCAAAATAATAGAGACTATGATAAACATGAACCATAATTTCTACGACTGAGTACAAATAATGTGAGCATGAATAAAGCCTAAACATGATCTCTAACATGAAAGCAAACAAGTTCAACAACAAGTAAACACATAACCACAGATAATAGCCATTAAGCCTCACAGCCTCACGGGATGGACCAAGTCTCAATCCCTCGTGGTGCACACCCACACGTCCGTCACCTAGCGTGGGTATCACCTCCAAACAATCACATGATATAAAATTCTCCGGGTTTATACCCTCAAAGCCAGAGTTAAAACTGTTACTTAGCAGCGTAAAATCCTACTCCGAGATGCCCTCGTCTCTAAACTCGGTCTCCAAAAGCTCCAAATCTAACCATAATCAGATTAATACCATCAACACAGTCTAACGAATCGAATTCCAATATAAAAACTACAAAATAGACAAAAAATTCGAAATCAGCCAAAATCTGGCCCTCGGGCCCACGTCTCGAAAACAGTCAACAATGGAAGAATCAAAACCCTCGTCCTCTCCCGAGTCTAAACATATAAAATTAATCAAAATCGGACTCCATTTGGTCCCTCAAATCGTCACTTAAAACTCTCCAAAACTCAAGCCCAAACTCCCTAATTTTCACCCTAAACTCCTACAAATTTCATGCCTAATTAATGGAAAAACATCATAAACGCGTGTAATTAATCCCAAACAACTTACCTTAGTGATGTCTCTTGATTCTCCCTTGAAAAATACTGCCCTAACTCAAAAACCCGTTCAACAATGGTGGAAAAAGAGTAAAATTTTGCGAAGGGTTACTTATATAGGTTCTGCCCAGCGATGACCGCACCTGCGGCTAATTTATCGCACCTGCGGACCCGCACCTGTGGTCTCAGGTGCGCACCTGTGCGAAATCACTTAAGGTCCAAATCCGCACCTGCGACTCACCTACACACATGCGACTCCGCAGGTGCGGTCAATCCTCTGCATCTGCAGTTTTCTCCTCTTGGCCATTTCTGCTTATGCGATCCCTCGTCCGCTTCTGCGGACTCGCACCTGCGGTCCCCTATCCGCAGGTGCGGAAAAACTAGAAGGCTTCACACCAACAGCATTTTCCAAACTCTAAACTTCCCGTTAGCCATCTGAAATCGTCCCGAGCCCCTCGGGACCTTAACCAATAATTCAAAAAAGTCATATATCACTTCCCGGACTTAATCAAACCTTCGGAACACCCAAAACAACACCAAAAAAACTAAATCAACCTCGAATTAAAGCCTAAGAACTTCTAAACTTCCAACCTTCTCCAACGACGCTGAAACCTATCAAACCACGTCCGAATGACCTCAAATTTTGCACACTCGTCACAAATGACACTACAAACCTACTCCAATTCCGGAATTCCATTCCGACCCCGATACCTAATTTTCCACTGTTGACCAAAATCGCCAAATTTTCAACTTTCGCCAATTCAAGTCCAATTCTACCACGGACCTCCAAATTACATTCTGGACACACTCCTAAGCCTAAAATCACCCAACGAAGCTAATCGAATCATAAAAATTCAAATCCGAATTCATTACTTATAAGTCAACTTTCGGTTGATTTTTTTCTCTAACTTAGCTCTCTAACTATGAAACTAAATGATCATTTCACTCCAAAACTCCTACGAACCCAAACTTACCAGCTCGATACAACTCAACACAATTGCACAACACATAAATAAGCATATATAGGGGAAATGGGGCTATAAATACTCAGAACGAACGACTGGGTCGTTACAGTGTACCACTGCAAAACTCTGGGGTGGCACCAGCACCAATCCCCATGGATGTGGGCTCACGCAACGCCCAACATGTCGATATATGTTCTCATACCGACGGAAGTGTACGCCGGGAAAATCAACATGAAGCGCAGAAAACTCCAGCTCGGGAGGAAAGAGAAGTTAGCCTTTATATCATTTTTGAATTGTTACATGCACAACAAGTGGCTATTGCTCAGCTACAAAACCATCAAACAACCCCAAGCACAACACTGCCGAAAATGGCTCCTCGAGTCGAGCAGGCACCGTAAAGGTCGAGCAACAAGGGATCAACAGCCGACCCCGCTATTATGAAGATGCTCGAAGACCTCACAAAGAGAACTGAATCAGGAGAAAAGAATATAGAAGCTAACGACAAAAATGTGGAGATTTGTAACTCGAGGGTCGATCAGATCCCGGGCGTGCCCCCGATTCCGAAGGGTGTAGATTCAAAGAGGTTCGTGCAAAAGCCATTCCCTTCAAGGGCGGCTCCGAAGCCCATCCCAAAGAAGTTCAGAATGCCTGATCTCCCAAAGTAAAATGGGACCTCGGACCCCAATGAGCATATTACTGCTTATACTTGTGCTGTAAAAGGGAACGACTTAAAAGATGACGAGATTGAGTCCTTCCTGTTGAAAATATTTGGTGAAATGCTATCAAACGGGGACATGATGTGGTATCATAACCTACCCCCGAATTCAATAGATTTGTTTGCCATGTTGGCAGACTCTTTTATAAAGGGTCATGACGGCGCCATCAAAGTCTCTACAAGGAAGTCCGGCGTCTTCAAAATCAAATAGAGAGAAAACGAGATGCTAAGGGAATTTGTCTCTCGCTTTCAAATGGAGCGAATGGAATTACCACCAGTCTCCGACGATTGGGCAGTGCAGGAATTCACTCAGGTCTTGAACAAACGGAGCTCGATAGCTTCGAAGCAGCTAAAGCAGAACTTGGTTGAATATCCTGCCGTAACTTGGGCGGATGTGCAGAACAGGTATCAGTCAAAAATCAGGGTCGAGGACGACCAATTGGGAGCCCCCTCGGGCTCAGTATACCCTAGCAGGATCTTAGCAAAGGAATCAAGGTTGCTGGAGAGGGAACCGAAGCCAAGCAAGGAAAGGTACCAACCGACATCGAAGATCGAAGAAACGCCCCAAGGTGCAATATAACTCGTAACGATCGAAAGATGGATCGAGATCAGAATTCCCGGGGATTCATGAACAAAGCCGGGTTCGACAGGCACACAGGGCTGATGGAGGCACCCCGGTTATCTGAGTACAACTCAACATTAATGTTTCAGACATCGTATCAGCCATAGGTAAAATCGAAGACACCAGATGGCCAAAACCCATACTGTCAGATCCTTCACAAAGGAACCCTAACTTGGTGTGTGAATTTCACGGCACTCACGGACATAGGACCGAGGATTGCAGACAGCTCCGAGAAGAGGTATCCCGAATGATCAGTAAAGGGCAACTTCGAGAGTTCCTCAGTGACCGAGCTAAAAATCAATTTCGGGAAAGAGAGGCGAACATGAAAAATGAAACAGAAGAACCACATCACGTCATCCACATGATCATTGGAGGGATCGACACTCCACAGGGACCCGTCATCAAGCGAACGAAAATATCCATCACCAGGGAAAATAGAACTCGGAGTTACATACCCGAGAACTCTCTCACATTCAGCGAAGAGGACATCGAGACCCTGTTTCAGTCTCATAACGACGCATTGGTAATCTCTTTTCTTTTGAATAAATTTCAAATTAAACGTGTGCTTGTGGACCCAGGTAGCTCGGCCAACATAATCAGGCCGAGGGTGGTAGATCAGCTCGGGCTGCTCGGTCAGATGGTGCTCGCCTCTCAAGTCCTCAACGGATTCAACATGGCGATTGAGACAACAAAATGAGAGATCATCCTCCCGGTCAACGTGGCTGGTACAACCCAAGATACAAAGTTTCATGTCATCAAAGGTGACATGAGGTACAATGCCTTACTCGGGAGGCCGTGGATACACTGCATGAAAGCAATGCCATCAAACCTTCATCAAATGATGAAATTTCCAACGGTGGATGGAATTAAAACAGTATACGGGGAGCAGCATGCAACAAGAGAGATGTTCCCGGTGCACGATGTGGCACCGAAATCGATGCCTTATGAATCGAAGGAACCAAAGGACAAGCAAACAGCCAAGTAGCAATCACAAACTACGTTCTCGGCTGCACCCGAATGGACGAATAAAGGACTGTGCCGCGTCCTCAGAATGAGCAATTGAAACATATCGAGGCTTGAATGCTACCACAGTTACGGTACAACCCCCTCCCTTTCTTATTTACGTTTTCTACTAACTCATGTGCAGGTGTTTGATTGAGAATCGAAACACCCTCCAGCTCGAAGACCTTAGGTTTAACGCATGCGTTGCGCTCTTTTTCCTTTAGATCAGATTTTATCCCAAATGGGTTTTACCGACGAGGTTTTTAATGAGGCAAAATCCATATGATACCTAAGGGGAACTCATCAAGTATTCAAGGATTCTCTTTGGTCAACCTCGAATACAGGGGCCATCCCCTCGGGAGATCGCCTCCTCAAAGAAATTGAAACATGCCAAAGAGGGTCTCGACATGAGAATGTTGTAATGGACCAAACGGTCGAATGAACCATGTCCGCGTAGAATAATCGGACTCTCGACGATGAAAACATGTACGCTTGTATAAAGAAATCTAAGAGTATATATTATAATCAAAACGCTCTATGCTGCAAAGAAGTTTGCTATTTTCACAAGAAATGACTTCAAGGCCAAAAACTCCCGAACACTCGGGGACTGTTATCAATAGTCAGCTCATCGAGCCATCTAACCTCGAGCTCATAAGCCCTACATGAGGCAACATTGAACTTGTAATCCCTAAATGAGGCAACCTCGAGATCGTAAGACCTCCATGAGGCAACATTGAACCTGTAAGCCCTCCATGAGGCAACCTCGAGATCGTAAGCCCTCCATGAGGCAACATTGAACCTGTAAGCCCTCAATGAGGCAACCTCAAGCTCGTAAGCCCTCCATGAGGCAACATTGAACCTATAAGCTCTCCATGAGGCAACATTGAACCTGTAAGCCCTCAATGAGGTAACCTCGAGCTCGTAAGCCCTCCATGAGGCAACATTGAACCTGTAAGCCCTCAATGGGTCAACCTCAAGCTCGTAAGCCCTCGATGAGGAAACATCAAATTCATAAGCCCTCAATGAGGCAACACCAAATCAGTAAAACCTCAACACGACATGCCCAAATTTGTAAGACCTTAAAAAGGCATAATCCCGAAATTCAAGGCTATATATTCGAACTTGTAAGACCCCTAAAAGGGAATACCCTCGATATAGACGTCGAGACTACCTCACTGGGGGACTAAAAGGCTATGGCCAAACATAAAGACTACGGTCATATCAAAAGGCTCTGGCCAAATTAGCGCGGCTCGGAGACGTCCGACTGCCGCCATAAAACTACAGGCCTTCAAATACTTCAAAAATACTTCAAAAAGAACCTGTTAATCAGGATACCCTCGGCATAAGCAAAAGAGCTTCGATCATATCAGCTCTAAACAATAAAAGGGCTTCGAAACAATCAGCCTTCGAGAAAAAGGCTTCGAAAATTCAGCCTTCGAGCGAACATCCCGAGGTGCTCATTTGTCATCACATATCGACTAAGAATCGAGGTTCTGTTGAGCCGTCGAAGAGTCAGACGAACAAAAAAGTCTTTAACGAGGGAAAACTATAGCCACATTAGAGATCGCATCGACCCAATGCGTAAGAGACTAAGGGCCAGCCTAAAAAGGCTCCGAGCCAATCTAAAGAGCCTCAGGGACGATCTGAAGAACCTAAGGGTCGACGAGCCTGTCAAAATTTGACTCGAGGACTGAGCCCTAAACGATTAACTATCAACTATTACCAATTTATCATCAAGCACAAAACCTCAAGGGTTTCATTTCGAAGTCCAATTCATCAGACTAATTATTGTCCAGCATCAAGATTCAGAACAAAAACAAAGACACAAATAAGTGGAAATCAATATAAAGGGAAAACCTAAAGGTTTATTTTTATATATGTAATGATACAAAGACACATTTACAATGCTCTCTGAGAGCCCTATGCAAAGAATCAGAAAGAAAAAGCCTAGTTTACCCTCGGGGACTTAGCCTTTCTTCCCCTCGGGGACTACGGCTCCATCGGCCTCCTGGGGACCCGCTCCCTCATCGGCCTCTTCCTCATTGTCTTCGGCATCGGAAACAAGAAACTTGGCATAAAACTCATCCGCCTTGGCCTACTCTATCTCCTCCTAGAGGTCGAAGCCCCTAGCATGGATCTCCTCGAGGGTTTCCCTCCGGGATTTGTATCAGGCATAATCATTGATCAGTCTCTCTCGATCGGAATCCTCTCTCAACTTCATACGAGCCTCGGCGACATCTTTTAGGTAGATGGCCACCTTCTTATCAGTTTTTTCTCGAACCTCCTTGGCTTCGGCTTGAGCGTCCACGACCTTGACATTCATCTTCAAAAGTTCTATCTCAAGCTTGGTAACCCTGCTCGTTTGAACCGAGTTGCTTCCTCGAGAATTACGAAGTTGTATCTCAAGGACGGAGGCCTTAGCCAAAGCATTCCCTTCAGCCACAACATGAGCACCTATATGTACCTTCAACTCATTGCGTTCGAAATTGGCCTAGCCGATTTTTCCCCAAAGGAGTTCCAGCACCTCCGATTTTCTGTGCAATTGAGACGACGAAATATTAGTTTCCAAAAGTGGAAAAAGAAGCCGATATTCCCTCAATATGAAGGTTACCTGCTTCCTGAGATTGCCCTTGTAATCTTGACTTTGATTCATCTCTGATCGAAGGTGTATCAACTCTCTTGTCTTCTTATCACAAAGAAGCTTGAGAGATTTCTCCCCGTCCAAGGCTTTTTGAAACTTAGCCTCACAGCGAAGCAACTCAGACTTGAACTTGTCGAAGGCCTGTGGGAAGGAAGGTTCAGTTAGAAGGATAAAAATATGAAGCTGAGGAGGCCAAAAAATCACCGAGGCTCACCATAGAGAAAAGCCGCTGAGCCTCCTCGAATGTCGAGCGCGCAACCACTGGTCTGGTCTCATCGGCCCCAGTTGAACCGCCCTGAACATCCTTTGAAGTACCTTCGAACGGAGAAGATGGTGGCAAAGGACCTTCTCTCATCCCCTCCTGTGGAACCTGTCCCCTGAAGCTGGAGACCCCAGGTTTAGCAGGCCCAGCTACCTCGGGAGACTTCTCGGTTCTAGCCTTCGATGTGGTGTCTTCCCTTTCGGTTGCATCGCCGCTTGCATGCCGGCCGATGAGTGCAAAACCTTCCTCAATGGTTGCACCTTCTTTGTGCCTCCGGGCAGGCCCTGCCTCACTTTGAACATCTTCATCCACCGAGGATCCTTTCCTTTTATTACCTTGACTTGGCTTTAAAGCCAAAGGTCTTTCCTCCTCTCCAAGAGGGCATGGTCTCACTTCAGAAAATTTACCAATACCTGCAACAAAGAAATTAATAAACATAAATAGGAGTATTCTTTAATAAGGGAACCATACAGTACATACCATGGTGTTTTGCTTCCCATATGCCCTTTGACAGATCTCGCCACTTGCGTTCATCATAGGTTGAACAAGCTGCCAGTTTTCGAGTCTAATACGCTAGGCCGGGAACCTCGTATGGCAACCACGGGATCGCTGCATAGAAAGAAAGAAAACATTCTTACGGATTCCGACTCCACTAAAAACAACAAATGGCAAAGTACAGCGTATCACTTACGTGTAAAATTCCATTTCTCGGGAAACGGGAGGAACTCTGCAGGAATAATATCAACAGTCCTCACTCGAACAAACTGACTCATCCACCCTCGACCCCCATCCTCATCATCACTGGCGATAAAGGGCCTGGTGGATCGACGTCGTAGAGTAACCAGACCTCGGTAATGTAAAGGCCGATATAGTCTGATGAGGTGGATGAGGGTGAACTCGAGCTCGGCCTTCTCTGCAAAGAATCTTATCATCAACATTATTTGCCAGAACGATGGGTGGACCTGAGCCAAAGTAACTCGATATCTTCAATAGAACTCGAGCATGACTAGGTCGAGAGGGCCCAACGTAAAGGGGTACGTGTATACATTCAAAAAACCCTCTACATGGGCCATGATACCCTCTTCCCGAGAAAGTATCTGCAACATCACCTCTTCTCCCCATCCGCAGTCTCTCCTCATGGCCTCGAGGTGTCTCTCTTCTATTGATGAAATGAACCTCGATGCGTGTTCTCGACGGCCCGGAACGTTGAGAGATATCTCTAACGTAAAGTCCTTCCTCAAGACAAAACAGTTCGAGGTTAGCTCGCCAAACGCCGGTGGTAGAGGTAGAGCTTCCTTCTTCCTGGTGAGAAAATTTGGGCATGGCAGCCATGACTCCTGTGAAGCAAGTAAAATAAGATGAAAACTCGGGCGAAAGCTTCAAACTGAGATAGCAGAAGAAATGAAAGAAGAGGAATTCCAAAGAGAAACTTAGTTTTGCAAACAGCAAAGCCCTCAATAAAGAAAAAGCAAATATATATAAGAAAAGCGGCGACTATTCATTCTCTGATAGCCAATCAGCTCTGACAGAGCCATTATGACCTCTTGGGAAACGTACCTGTGGGGCCACCTCGATCAGTTCACAGTCGCATCATAAGAATTACGTTATCATACAGCATTCGAGGGATCGAAGGGTTAAAATCAACCTCGGGAAGGTATGCAGCTGAAATATGAACGGCCCGATCTCGAGGGTCTCTGTTACTCTGAGACCGGGCTCAAAGGGCCTAAATTTATTCGAAGATTAACTTTTGCATAAACACTAAAAGGCAAAGTTTTGAAGACACGAAATGAAGAAATCCTTTGCATTCCCAAAAATATATTTACAAGAGTGCTTTACAAAACTCCCCCGATGAGCCCACATACAAAAAAGAAGAAGTAAAAAAGGGCAAAGTATTCTATCCTTCATCCTCACTACTTCCCGAGTCACTTGCCAAGCCCTCCTCCGAAGTAGTCGGAACTGCTGATTCATCTTCCAAGGCCTTGGCTTCTTTGATCTCAGTAGAGAGATCGAAACCCCTGGCGTGCACCTCCTCAAGGGCCTACCTCCTAGATTCCAAACGAGCATAAGCAACGGCCCGAGCCAGTTTGAGATCGGCCTCTTCGGATATCTCTCTGGTCCGATTATTTGTGGTGACAACATCATCTTTGTACCCGGATACGAATGCATCGGCCTCAGACTTGGCCATGGATAATGTGACAGCTTTCTCTTGAGCATCTCGAAGAAGACCCTGAGTCGAGGCTAGCTCCTCTCGAAGAATGTCCCTCTCCAAGGCCACACTATCGTTGTGCCGCTTCAGCTCTAGGAGCTCGGCATCTTTGGCCGCGATCTCTCCCCGAAGTTGCCCCGCCAGGGCATCCTTTTGCTCAATCTGCAAATACTGAACTGAGGTAATAAGCACCAAGTTATAACAATAAAAGACAAGCTCGTGAAATACCAGATTACCTGCTCGATGAAGTTATCCCTCTCCTGGAGCGCCTTCTTTGAGCCTGCTCGGAGGTCGACCAACTCCTCCTCTTTGGAGAAAGCCTGATCAGACAGCGTCATGACCTACAACACAAAGGAGAGAAGTTAGAAAAACAAGAATAAGAACTTGAAGCACAAATAATATATCGAGAAGTTGCCCATTTTTGGAGTCTCGTAGACTCCTCAAGAGCAACCGGGGCATCAAGATCAGCGTCTTCTTCAACACCGACAAAGTATTCCTTGAATAAATCATCCTCTCCACGAGAGGCCCCAATATCGGGAGCTTCCCTATTCTGAGCATCCCGTATGTGCCCCGGCGAAAATGACGGGCCTGATTGCAAATCGCCCAGGGCATCGACTTCTATCGGGGCTTCCTATCACCCTCAAATAATCTCGGAATCGGCTCCTCCAACCAGGTATTCGTTGGCACATGTCGCATCATGTCCAACGGTTGGCTCGGGGACTGCACCCAAACCCTCCTCGAGGGTCTCCTCAGTGCAAGGTGGGTCCGCATCGGCCACCTCCGACTCGACAGTCTTCTGCCCTGAAACTTTCGAAGCATCAGCGCTTCGTCTTACCCTTTGTAACAAAGGACAACTGTCATCATCTTCATCTTCAGTACGAAGACTTTCTGCAGTTGTCGAGGTCAAAATCATGGCATCGGTCTTAGGCTTTTGAGCCTTAGGTTTCTTTGGTTTCGGAGACTCCGTCGGCGTCTCCTTCTTCCTCTTTTTGCCCTTGGCAGGTTTTTGGGACTCTTCTTCACCAGGAGGAGGCGGTCTCATTGAAACGGCTTCCCCGAGGCCTGCAAAAACGTAAAATATGAGACGTGTCACCATGAAATCTACTCATAAGAAATCTAGAAATGACAATGATGAAAGCATACCATGATTCTTGGCCTGCCATCGCATCTTGGACAAATCACGCCAAACGCGTTCATTATACGGAGAGGAAGAATCCAAGATCTTAACCCATCCTGGGAGTTCCTTGACCGCACCAGGGAACCACACGGTGGCTATGCAATCAGAAGAGAATCAAGTAAAAAGAAAAGGGGTCAGTTCAGAAGAAGAAAAAGAGGCAATTCAGGTGATAAAACATGCTCGATATACGTTTCATGCCCATTCCTCCGGGAATGGCATCTTCTCGGCAGGGATGAGGTCCGAGGTCCAAAATCGAACAAACCGGCTCATCCATCCCCGGTCTTTATCTTCGTCGATGCAGGTAAACAATGCTTTGGCAGATCGACGCTGCAGCTTGACTATGCCCCCTTGATAGAGACGAGGTCTATATAATCTGGTCAGATGATCGAGGGTGAAAGACATTTCCCCGATCATGTTCAAGAAATATCTAATCATATAGACAGTTCTCCAGAAAGAAGGATAAATTTGACCGAGCGTCACTCAATAGTGACGACAGAAATTGAGGATCACCGGGTCTATCGGTGGAGAAGAAGAATTTACGGGGCCTAAAGTGAAAGGATACGTATATACGCTGAGGAAGCCAGCTTTATGTGTAACTATTCCTTCCTCAGATGAAGGGATTTCTACTTGTACCACTTCCCCCCAGCGACAATCTATTTTCACCTTCTTCACGTCGGTCACCACACTTATGTACCGAGACATGGGCTCGCATCGACCCGATGTCGAGGGTGGTTTATCAATTTTGAAATCGGAGGATGTCTCAAAGGGACCGGGAGTGCATTCCTCAATACGGGGAGGCACTTTTGATTTTCCCTTAGACGGGCGCGACGAAGAAGTGATTCCCTCTTTTTGAGGGACCGTTTTAGAAGTTTTGGCCATGGCTATAACAAATTTCCAAAGCAAGAAGATGAAGAAGTGAACGCAGAAGAATGATGAAAGCAAGAAACTGTTAGCAAAGATTTGAAGTCTTGAAGGTGTTGTAAAAGTTTGAAATATGGAAAATGGAAGTATTTATAGGAATTGTTCGAGCATGTTGGAGAAGCAGAAAGGTCGACCAATAACGGTTCGTGGGCTTTTCGAGAACCGTGTTGACAACGACAATTGTGCAGCCTTTCTATCATGACATTTAATGATCTCACGTGGATGAGGTCATAATGAAGATATTGAAGAGGCAATAACTCAAGATCATTTCTTCTCATTTCATTCTAAGAAACTCGGGGACTATCTGTGTACGGCCAAAATCGGGGAGTCTGATTTTGGGACCGTTATGGCACCCCATGACTGACCTCGAGGAGCCCGAAGTGGAATTCATTGTTCCATCTCGAGGTGTATCCCTCGAGGAATCAAATCGAAGGATCATTTTGCTCGAACCCGATGCAGTATAAATCGGTGACCATCGTGGAAAGGCGGGAAATTCCCAAGGGCACGTGGCTAGAGCTGACCAAGTCTGCAAGAGTGGTACAAGTCCGAACCAAGCCATTAAATAGTTGTACCAGCTGTATTTCTTTGTAATAATTACACATGTACTATGTTGAGATTCCCCCTCCTATATAAAGGGGATCCTTGTTATTTTTTGGGACACATTAATATTGAATACAACAAGAACATTCTCTACTTCCTTATCTAAACGTGCCCTAACAATTGTTCCTCAGATTTATTGCCTTTCATTTATCGTGTTCATTAATTGTTTCATTTATTGCTCATTATTGATCAGAAAAGGTTATCCTCGAGGCCCTCCATACTGTTATTCCTCCATCGACCATACTCTATTAGACACTATAGCTCAACCTCGAGGCCCTATTTCGGCCAGCTCGAGACCCTGTTTTGTAACAGCTTGGTTTGCATGTCGCTACTTTTCTTTATCTTACCTTATTCTCCTAACTCGCACTTAGAATCTATTGCCTAACAACTAGTATTAAAATAAATCATATATTTTTAGAATCACAAAATCAAATATAATTGTCATTACCATTTCCAAGGTAAACAGGAATGCCAGTTTTGAAGAAAATGGCTAATACAGAAAATCTTAAATCATCACGGTGCACGAGGCAATAATTGTTAATCACTATACTCAAGATGAATTCATTAGTTGGAATACCTAAATTTTGCATTTCTCCAAAGAGAAGAACAACAGTAGAGTAATGTTTCATATTTACCACAATGTTCAATAATTTCGAGAAGCTGACAGGAGAAGGAAGAGGCTGCTCTCTAACCATTTGACAGAACACACTCACAACATCATCTAAACACTTGACGTTCTTAAACCTATTATAAACCCTAAGTTTACCTTTATCAAAATGGATGTATTTCTAGGAGATGCAGAATAATCTTTGCGCCCAATTGCGAAAGTAGAATGAGAAAACTCAACATTGAGATGAAGGTATTACCGTAGAGGGAGTAACGAATTGCAAATCTCGCCATCTTCACTTTGCTTCGTTGGCTACATAGTCTCTCCAATTTCTGCCAAGGAAAATACGGGCACCCCAATCTTAAGAAGCAGATAAACAAAGTGATACTAGTATTTTTTTATCTTTATTAATTTAATACAGAATGGACTGATAGACACTTGTACTAGTTCAGAAGTTTTAATCGTACACTTTAACTATATGAAAACATAAATTATAAACACTTCTATTCACTCACTTGACATGAAAGACATATAAAATCCACCTCAGTTAAATGAATGACACATCATTATTTATTACAAATATTATTATTTTTACTAAAAATTCCAAATCCATCCCCTTTTTTTTCAGAAAAAGAAAGCTCAAATTTTCACTATTTCATCTCTCAATCTTCTACTCACCATTACCGGACATCACCACCCCTTCCTCTAAATGCAAATACATAATCAAATCCAACTCATTCTTTTCTTTGTTTTAGAATCACATCCGAGTATTGAGGGTAAAAAGAAAAGGTGCAAACTAATCATTGTATCAGTGCTTAAAGATATTTTAATACATTCACTGTACCGGTGCTTAAAGAATCTTAGTAGTCAATCCCTTTTCCTTCCACATCCCATTCCTAACAAACCGTCCAGCTTCACAAATTCTCCTCAGTGTTGCAAGTGTAAATAAAAGGGCCATGTCTGCAACGTCATTAGTGAGAGCATATTCACGCTCTCACCGATGATTTATTTACTTTTATATTTTTATTTTATTTTTGGCTTCTTACTGTGAGTATGTAATTTTTACCCTACCAAAAATATTCCTACAAAATTAATAAATAGATTATTCCTATTTATTTTTATATTTTTTTTAGAATCTTTGGTAATTTCTTTTATTATTTACCAAAAGTAATATTTACAGCACTTTCCAGAATCTGAATTTGGACATAAGGCCCCAAATTCAGCAACTCATCTCATCACCTTCCACCTCTGGTTACATTCCTACGCTATGGATAAAAGTTTAATCTCGTCAATATGCTATACAACTTTGGCTTCATACTACCTCTACAATGTACTTCTTGTATAATCATCCTCGTAATTTCTTTATTGCTGCTCTTTTTCTTCTGAAATATTCTGTAGTTTCTTTCCATCCAAATTATGTATATAGCTGCTCCTAAAGTAAGCCGATATAGCTCTTCTTGTGCTTGTTTTCCTGCTGCATGTGTAACTGCCTAGCTAATTTCCGCCTCCTAGCCTTGTGTTTGTCTATTTATTCCCTGCCACGCCGGTAATTTTTGCCATACATTTGCTGAAAACTTGCATTCAAAAAACAGGTGCTGGTGGCTTTCTTCCTCCAATTCACAAAGCGAGCATGTTTGGCAGTTTATGATGCCCCATTTGCTTAATTTGTANTGAAAACGTGCATTCAAAAAATAGGTGCTGGTGGCTTTCTTCCTCCAATTCACAAAGAGAGCATGTTTGTCAGTTTATGATGCCCCATTTGCTTAATCTGTCTTTCGTGTATAACCTTTTTTGAACTGCCAAATATAGGATGAACAACCATTTTGGACATCCTTGGTTGTTGCACACTAGTCGCCTCCAAGTTACTTTATCAAATTCACTTCTAAATTTGTTATACATCACTCTTATGGAGAAGTTTTCACCATTCAGTACCTCAATTCGATTAAGTCCAGCTTCATCCAAATACTTAGTGGCTTGTAATATCTTCCTTGTTATCCAAGCGGCTTGATTAACCTTTGTTTCCCATGGCATCTTCCCTTTCATATAATATTCATGGACCCATAGGATCCATAATCTTTCTTTTTTCTTATAGATGCTCCATAATTTCTTCAGAAGTGCAGCCTTGTTCCATGTTATCATATCCATTACATTTAGTCCACCAGCAGATTTTGGTAGGCAGATTTTCTCCCACGCTACCATAGCTTTTCCCTTCACATCTGCCTCCCATGTCCAGAGGAATCTTTTGCAAATAGTTTCAATTCTTTGTAACACTGTTTTAGGTATTGGAAATACTTGGGCCCAGAATGATTGAACAACTATTAACACACTTTTGATAAGCTAAAGTATCCCTGCATATGACAAAAACTTGGTTGTCCAACTGGTTATCCTTCCTAACATTCTGTCTAGTAAAGGTTGACACTGCCCCACTGTAATCTTATTGGTGCTCAAAGGAACTCCAAGGTACCTGAATGGTAGTGTTCCCACAGAAAAACCCATGACATGTTTGATCTCTTGCTGAATCTCTGGTGATACTCCCCCAAGCTATATACAGCTTTTAGTTGGATTTGCAACAAGTCCTGAAACCTTTGAGAACTGCTTTAGTTGAAATCATTTGCATTTAGTTGCATTTTTCATTTTTTTTTTTGAATTCATGAAAAATAACAAAAAATATTTAAATCCTCATCATATAGCATTATTAGGTTTTTAATTGAATCTATCACCTAATTACATAATTTGATTATACTATTAAAAGAAAATCACCAAAAATTGTTTGTTTTTGACATTTTTAGTTTTAGTGTCAAAATTAGTAATTTTCTTTTAACAAATTAAGATTGATTAACTATGTAAATAATACAAAATAGATAATTTGTTTAATTTTATAATCTAAGATAAGTTAGTACTTAATTTAGGATTTAGTTAAAATTAGTTAGATTTAAAATTAATTAAAGCAAACAGAGGTCTATTTAAAATTAGTTAGGGGTCGTGATGGTGCCTAACACCACACTTGCTAGACAAGCCAATGTTAGAATTCGATTAGCTATTTTTCCTTTGGTTACTTATTTAAACACAATAAAATAAATTTAAAGTAAATTAAGTCTAATGATTTCCAGCGAATAACCTCATAAATAAAATGTTAAGCAAATAAATAAACCGAGCCACGAACTAAATATATATAACTCTAAGACTGCCCAGGGTCTGGTGTCACAATTCACGAACTTCTAAGAATACTACAAATAATGGGCTGAAATAAATAATATATCTGTTTTGAGTAAAATGAAACAGTCTCTATAAATCTAGGAGAAGACTCCAGGAATCTGCGGACGCCGGCAGATATACAATCATGTCTCCGAATGATGATATCGGCTACTAAGATCTCCTAACGCTAGTTGGTACCTGAATCTGTACAAAAGAGTGTAGAGTGTAGTATCAATACAATTGACCCCATGTACTGAGTAAGTGTCGAGTCTAACCTCGGCGAAGTAGTGACGAGGCTAGGACAAGACATCACATAAAACATGGACGTTGAAATCATGCTAACAGGAAATAATAGCAATTAAAGAATGTAAACAACAATTAATAGGAAGGGTGCATGCGATAGGGAATTTTCAACATAAGGAATAAGGAAAACAATAAGGCAAACACAGATAGTGATCAACAATAATTTTAGCAATTAAAGATAGAAAGTAAACTTGCACGGCATCACCCTTCGTGCTTTTACTCTCAGCATCACCAAATAATAAATAGAATACACGACATCACCCTTCGTGCTTTACTCTCTTCCTCACCTTATAAATAAATCATGCACGACATCACCCTTCGTGCTTTTCACTCTTCCTCACAATATAATTAAGTCATGCACGGCATCACCCTTCGTGCTTTACACTCTTCCTCACAATCTCATCAAATCATCAACAACATAAAAGGGGATTTCACGAGAAACAGTATTTCACCATAATTTCTATCACCATTTAATATTTCAATCTCAACTCAATTTTCTCAAAGGAATTTCACAAGAAATCAATATTTCATCATGGTTACTATCATCATTTATCATTTCAATCTCAACTCAATGTTCTCAACATTTCACTAACAACAATAATCGAAGATGATGTGCTTTATGACAACCAAAATAACAAGAAATAGCATTTACTCGCATGGTATGACCTGACCACAACGTATAGGTACTCGTCACCTCACTAATAAATTGGATTTAACAAACAAACAGGTAACAAGTAGTCATATAATACCTATTCCCTCAAGCTAAGGTTAGACACAACACTTACTTCAATTCCGCAGGCCACTCACTGCTCAATTACCGCTTTTCCTTGTGAATTCACCTCCAAAACACTCGAATCTAATCATAATTAGTTTAATATCATTAATTAATGCTAAAGGAACCAACTTTACTGAAAAATTACGGTTTTCCTAAGTTGTCTCAAAAAAGTTAAAACTCGACCCCGGGCTCGCTTTGTCCAAACTCGAGGTTCGGACCAAATTACGTTTACCCATTCACCCCCGAGCCCGAATATGCAATTAGTTTCGAAATCCGACCTCAATTCGAGGTAAAGATTCGATTTTTACAAAATTTCCTAATTCTACCCAAACCCTCAATTTTTACCATGAAAATTATTGATTTTTGATTTAAAAGTGATGAAAAAGATTGGGTAATTGAAAGAGTAGAGTTTAGAATTGATTGCCTACACTTTGGGGATCAACTTTGGTGAAGAAAATCGTCCTTAGGGCTGGGTAGTTCGAAAAATAATGAAAGAAAGGATTATGTCCGTGTTTAACAGTGTTTAAATATGACTGGGCAAGCCTTCTACGCGATCGCGTGAGCCTACCCGCGTTCGTGATGCTTTACCAACTGGGCCCTCCGCGATCGCTGCCCAGTGATCGCGTTCGCATAGAAGAAAACCCAGGCTCCTCCCCCAGGCCCATTTTACCCAACGCGTTAGCATGAGTCGGCACGCGTTCGCGAAGGGTATCTCATCGATGCTTCGCGTTCGCGGCCCAGACTTCGCGTTCGCGTAGTACAAAAATGAATCCCAGGAATTTTACCCTTCGCGATCATGGGAGTAGCTTCGCGATCGCGAAGCACAAAATCGCTGGGCACCAGATGCAGCAAAACAACAAACTTTTCTAAGTGTAAAAATACCCCGTGGTCTATCTGAAACTCATCCGAGCCCTTGGGGCTCCAAACTAAACATGCACGCAAGTCTAAAAACATCATACGGACTTGCTCGTGCGATCAAATCATGAAAATAACATGTAGAACTATGAATTTAATCCTCAAAACTCATCATTTTTCTCAACCGGACGTCCGAATCACGTCAAATAAACTCCGATTCTCACCAAATTTCACAGCTAGTATTTAAATACTATATGAATCTGAACCGGGATCCGGAACCAAAATACGGGCCCGATACCAATGGTTTCAAACTTTAATTCTTTTCTTTATTTCATTAATAATTCAGCAAAATAATTTCTTTCAAAAATTTATTTCTAAGGCTTGGGACCTCGGAATTCAATTCCAGGCATACGCCCAAGTCCCATATTTTTCTACAGACCTCCCGGGATTGTTGGAACACATATCCGGGTCCATTTACTCAAAAGGATGACTCAACTCAACTAAAACCAAACTTTAAATTCTAAAAATTAATATTTCTTATATTTTCACATAAAAGCTTTCCGGTTTCACGCCTGGACTGCACACACAAATTGAGGTAGTTAAAATTAATCTTTTTATGGTTAATAAGCCTAGAATGGAGTCTTAATTCATAAAATGACCCCTTGGGTCATCATAATCTCCACCTCTAAAACAAACGTTCGTCCTCGAACGGATATAAAAGATTACCTGAATTGGCAAACAAGTGTGGATATTTACTCTGCATGTCCGACTCGGACTCCCAAGTAGCTGCCTCAGTGGGCAGACCTTTCCACTGCACTAGAACTGAATGATAACTCTTTGATCTCAACTGACGAACCTGTCGGTCTAGAATGGCTACCAGCTCCTCCTCGTAAGTCAAATCTTTGTCCAATTGGACAGAGCTGAAATCTAACACGTGGGAGGGGTCACCATGACATTTCTGGAGCATAGATACATGAAATACCGGATGAACGGAGGATAACCCTGGAGGCTACGCAAGTTTATAAGCTACCTCCCCCACTCTATCAAGAA
The DNA here is from genome assembly GCA_005239525.1 of Nicotiana knightiana. NCBI lineage: Eukaryota > Viridiplantae > Streptophyta > Magnoliopsida > Solanales > Solanaceae > Nicotiana > Nicotiana knightiana. Next base: position 22,423 of record ML412581.1, on the reverse strand, counting down.
TCTCAAATGGCCCGATGTGCCTAGGGCTCAACTTGCCCTTCTTCCCAAATCTCATGACACCCTTCATGGGTGATACACGAACCAATACTCTCTCTCCAACCATGAATGCCACATCACGACCCTTACGATCGGCATAACTCTTTTGCCTGGACAGCTGCACGAAGTCGATCCTGTATAATCTTGACCTTATCTAAGACCTCTTGAACTAAGTCCGTACCCAATAACTGAGCCTCTCCCGGATGAAACCATCCAACTGGCGATCTACACTGCCTACCATATAATGCCTCGTAGGGATCTATCTGAATGCTCGACTGATAACTATTATTGTAGGCAAACTTCCGCTAACGGCAAGAATTGATCCCAAGAACCTCCAAAGTCAATAACACAAGAGCGAGCATATCTTCTAGAATCTGAATAGTACGCTCGGACTGCCCGCCCGTCTGAGGATGAAATGTTGTGCTCAGCTCAACTCGGGTGCCCAACTCTCGCTGAACTGCCCTCCAAAAATGCGAGGTAAACTGCGTACCTCGATCAGAAATGATAGACACAGGCACACCGTGAAGGCGAACAATCTCTCGAATATATATCTCTGCCAACCGCTCTGAAGTGTAAGTACTTGCCACTGGAATGAAATGTGCTGATTTAGTCAGCCTATCCACAATAACCCAAACGGCGTCGAACTTCCTATGAGTCCGTGGGAGTCCAATAACGAAGTCCATAGTGATACGCTCCCACTTCCACTCAGTAATCTCTATCTGCTGAAGTAAACTACCAGGTCTCTAATGCTCATATTTCACCTGTTGGCAATTCAAACAATGAGCCACATAAGCAAAAATATCCTTTTTCATCCTTCTCCACCAATAGTGTTGTCGCAAGTCCTGGTACATCTTGGCAGCACCTGGGTGAATAGAATACTTAGAATTGTGAGCCTCCTAAAGGATCAACTCACAAAGGCCGTCAACTTAGGCACACATATACGACCCTGCATCCTCAAAACATCGTCATCTCCATCTATAAATTTCTTGGCACCACCGTGCCGAACTGTGTCCCTAAGGACCATCAAATGCAGGTCATCATCCTGTCGATCTACGATACGCTCGAATAAGGAAGACCAAGCAACTGTACAAGCTAGAACATGGCTGGGCGAAATATCCAACCTCACAAACTGATTAGCCAACGTCTGAATCTCTCAAGCTAACAGTCTCTCACTAACTAGAATACATGCAAGGCTACCCATACTTACTGCTTTTCTACTCAATGAATCGTCCACCACATTGGCCTTTCCCGGATGATATAATATTGTGACATCATAATCTTTCAATAACTCTAACCATCTCATCTGTCTCAAATTAAGATCCTTTTGCTTGAACAAGTGCTGGAGGCTACGATGATCCGTTTAAACCTCACATGGCACGCCATAAAGATAGTGCCTCCACAAAACGATGGTAGTATCCCGCCTGACCCAAGAAACTCCTGATTTTGGTGGCTGAAGTGGGTCTAGGCCAGTTCTTGACTGCCTCTATTTTCTTAGAATCTACCTGAATACCCTCTGCTGATACGAGGTGACCCAAGAAAGCTACTGAGTCTAACCAGAACTCACACTTTAAAATTTTTGCATACAACTGATTATCCCTCAAAATCTGGAGTACTATACGGAGGTGTTGTTCATGCTCCTCCCAACTGCGGGAGTATATAAGAATATCATCAATGAACACGATTATGAAAGAATCTAGATAGGGCTTGAAATCTCGATTCATCAAATCCATAAAGGTTGTTGGGGCATTAGTCGAGCCAAAAGACATCACCAAAAATTCATAGTGCCCATACCTTGTCCGAAAGCTATTTTACGAAAATCGGACGCCCTAATCTTCAACTGATGGTAGCCGATCTCATATCAATTTTCGAAAACACCCTGCCACTCTGAAGCTGATCAAATAAATCATCAATTCTCGGCAACGAATATTTATTTTTAATAGTAACTTTATTCAACTGCCGGTAATCTATACACATTCTCATCGATCCATCCTTAGTCTTTACAAACAAAACCGGCGCACCCAGGACGAGACACTAGCCTGACAAAACCTTTATCAAGCAGGTCTTGCAACTGTTCTTTCATTTCTTTCAATTCTGGTGGGGCCATCCAGTATGGAGGAATAGAAATGGGTTGAATGCCTGGGGAAACATTAATAAAAAATTGATATCCTTGTCGGGTGGCATTCCCGGCAGGTCTGCAGGAAACACTTCGAGAAATTCCCGAACAATGGGCACTGACTCTATTGAAGAAATCCCGACATCAAAATCACGAATATGAGCCAAATAATCCAAACATCCCTTCTCAACCATGTGACGAGCCTTGGCATAAGAAATCACTCTGCTGGGAGAATGACTAGGAGTCCCTTTCCATTCTAACCGAGGCAATCCCGACAAAGCTAGTAGCTGTCTTGGCGTGACATCAAAATCGACCATGTCAAGAAGCAACAAGTACACACTAGTTTCAAGACCCTCAATAATGACTACGCACGAACGATATACACGGTCTACAACAATAGCCTCCCCCACCATCGTAGACACATAAACAGGAACACTCAAAGAATCACAGGGCACAACCAAATACGAGGCAAAATAGGATGACACATAAGAATAAGTAGACCCCGGATCAAACAAAACTGAGGCATTTCTGCTGCAAATTGAAATGATACCTGTAATGACAGCATCAGAGGACTCCGCCTCGGTTCTAGCTGGAAATGCATATAATCGGGGCAAGGCTCCACCACCCTGAACCATGTCTCTGGGAGGGCCTTTGATTGGCGGACCTCCACCTCTAGCGGCCTGAACTCCACCTCTAACAATATGTCCTCTACCTCTGGCTACCTGACCCCTACCTCTGGCTGGCTGGGCAAGCAGTGCTAGAACTATAGCACGGGAATTTTGATACTGAGAATTATCCGACGCACGAGGTCAATATCTGGCAATGTGCCTCGGGTCACCACAAGTGTAACAATACCTCATCTTCTGAGACTACTGGCCGGAAAACTGACCCTGTTAACCAGAATAACTACCCTGAACACTCTGGAGAGGAGGTGCACTGATAGGAGCTGAAGGTGCACTATAGATTGGCTGAGTAGAACGAGGCATATAAGAACCGCGACCACCTGAGGTACCATGTGAAGCCTGGAGTGCTAAATGGAATGGCCTGGAATAATATCCTCTGCTGAAACTAACTCCGCCTCCAAATGAGGCACCACTAAAACCACCAGAATGGCGAGGCCTCTTGTATGATCCCTGACCTCCCATCCCAAGAACCGACTCAACCTTCCTGGCCACATTAGCCGCATCCTGAAAAGAAATCGCAGTCCCTGTCTCTTTGGCAATTTGCAACCTAATGGGCTGAGAAAGGCCCTCAATAAATCGTCTGACCTCTCTCTTTCTCTCTCTCTGTAGGAAACAAAAGAATAGCATTTCTAGCCAAATCCACAAAACGATTCTCATACTGGGTCACAGTCATGCTGCCCCGCTAAAGTCGCTCAAACTGACGACGCTTCTCCTATCGAGTAGTAACAGGAAAAAACTGCTCCAAAAAGAGATGAGAAAACTGATCCCAAGTCAAGGCAAGTGACCCAACTGATCTAGTTAGCAAATAATACCTCCACCATTTCTTAGCGGAACGGGTCATCTGAAAGGAAGCAAAATCGACCCCATTGGTCTCCAAGATACCCATATTCCGAAGTACGTCATGATATCTATCAAGATATTCCTGAGGATCCTCTAAAGTCTCACCACTGAAATGAACAGGGAATAACTTAATTAACATGTCCAATATCCACAAAGCATTGGAAGTCATAGTTGCCCCATCAACGGGCGGCGCTGGATCAACTGGCTGAACTACCCCAACTGGGTTGGCTGTTGGGGTCTGGATCTGAGGAGTAGTCTGATCAGGAGTGTGGGTAGAAGGAGTCTGGACCCCTCCTCCAGCCTGAGATGCGACTGGTGCAACAGGGAATGTGCCAGTCTGGGCTAAAATCTCCATAATGCCCACTAAACGGGCCAAAGCATCTTGAAGTACCGGGGTGGAAATAAACCCCTTTGGGACCTGAGCTGGCGGCGCTAGAATGGTCTGAGCTGGAACTCAATCTCAATCTGGGTTGCACAGCTGGGGCTGCTGTCTGAGTAGTGGGCTGTGTCCTGCCCCTGCCTCGGCCCCTGGCGCGGCCTCGGCCTCTGCCCCTAGTAGGATCTGCTGCTGCTGGAGGACCTAAGTGTTGGTCAACGGAAGAGGAAGCATGTATTCTCGCCATCAGCGAGAGAGTAGAAGAGTTCAATCAGTATTTGAGATACCAAGAATCGCACGACGGAGTAGAAATAAAAATGGATTTGTTTCCTAATTCGATAGCCTCTGAGAGATAAGTACAGACGTCTCCGTACCGATCATTCAGACTCTATTAAGCTTGTTCGTGAATTGTGAGACCTATGCAACCTAGTGCTCTGATACCAACTGTCACGACCCAAATTCCCAACCTTAGGGGTCGTGATGGCGCCTAACACCACACTTGCTAGGCAAGCCAATGTTAGAATTCGATTAGCTATTTTTCCTTTAGTTACTTATTTAAACACAATGAAACAAATTTAAAGTAAATTAAGTCTAATGATTTCCAGCGAATAACCTCATAAATAAAATGTTAAACAAATAATAAACTGATCCACGAACTAAATATATATAACTCTAAGACTACCCAGGGTCTGGTATCACAATTCACGAACTTCTAAGAATACTACAAATAATGGGATGAAAGAAATAATATATCTGTTTTGAGTAAAATGAAATAGTCTCTATAAAGCTAGGAGAAGACTCCAAAAATCTGCGGATGCCGGCAGATATACCTCGTGTCTCCGAATGATGATATAGGCTAATAAGATCTCCTAATGTTGGTCGATACCTAGATCTGCACAAAAGAGTGCAGAGTGTAGTATCAGTACAATTGACCCCATGTACTGAGTAAGTGTCGAGCCTAACCTCGGTGAAGTAGTGACAAGGCTAGGACAAGACACCACATAAAACCTAGACATCGAAATCATGCTAATAGGAAATAATAGCAATTAAAGAATGTGAACAACAATTAATGGGAAGGGAGCATGCGATAGGGAATTTTCAACATAAGGAATAAGGAAAACAATAAGGCAAACACAGCTAGTGATCAAAAATAATTTTAGCAATTAAAGATAGAAAGTAAACTTGCACGGCATCACCCTTCGTGCTTTTACTCTCAGCATCACCAAATAATAAATAGAATACACGACATCACCCTTCGTGTTTTTACTCTTATCCTCACTAGATTATAATTAAGAATTTCACGGCATCACCCTTCGTTCTTTACTCTCTTCCTCACCTTATAAATAAATCATGCACAACATCACCTTTCGTGCTTTTCACTCTTCCTCACAATATAATTAAGTCATGCACGACATCACCCTTCGTGCTTTTCACTCTTCCTCACAATCTCATCAAATCATCAACAACATAAAAGGGGATTTCACGAGAAACAGTATTTCATCATAATTTATATCACCATTTAATATGTCAATCTCAACTCAATGTTCTCAAAGGAATTTCACAAGAAATCAATATTTCATCATGGTTACTATCATCATTTATCATTTAAATCTCAACTCAATGTTCTCAACATTTCACTAACAACAATAATCACAGATGATGGGCTTTAAGACAACCAGAATAACAAGAAATAGCATTTACTCGTGGTCTATCCGAAACAAGAAATCATTGGGCACCAGATGCAGCAAAACAACAAACTTTTCTAAGTGTAAAAATACCCCGTGGTCTATCCGAAACTCACCCGAGCCCTCGGGGCTCCAAGCCAAACATGCACACAAGTCTAAAAACATCATACTCACTTGCTCGTGCGATAAAATCATGAAAATAACATGTAGAACTATGAATTAAACCTCAAAACTCATCATTTTTCTCAAGAACACTTAAAGTTCACTATTTCTCAACCGGACGTCCGAATCACGTCAAATAAACTCCAATTCTCACCAAATTTCACAGATAGTATTCAAATACTATAAAAATTTTGTACCGGGCTCCGGAACCAAAATACGGGCCCGATACCAATGGTTTCAAACGTTAATTCTTTTTTTTATTTCATTAATAATTCAGCAAAACAATTTCTTTCAAAAATTGATTTCTAAGGCTTGGTACCTCGAAATTCAATTCCGGGCATACGCCCAAGTCCCATATTTTTCTAGGACCTCCCGGGATTGTCAGAACACATATCCGGGTCCATTTACTCAAAAGGTTGATTGAAGTCAACTAAAACCAAACTTTAAATTCTAAAAATTAGTATTTCTTATATTTTCACATAAAAGCTTTTTAGTTTTACGCCCGGACTGCGCACGCAAATCGAGGTAGTTAAAATTAATTTTTTTTATGGTTAATAAGCCTAGAACGGAGTCTTAATTCATAAAATGACCCCTTGGGTCATCACACTCTCTGAGCCTCACCCAAACCCTAGCTGCCCTACCACCCTCCGCCGGAAATCGCCTACGGCGAAGTCAACATCTAACACCACCTAAAAACCACCCCTATCCACTCCCCTCACTCTTCCCAGCCTCACCCCCCTAAGAAAATTCCCAAAAACACCATCAAAGCCAATAGATTTAATGCCAGAAACCCTAACGCCGCCTAGAGCCACCGCCAGAAATCCCTACGGCCGCGACGGAACCCCAAAACCACCCAAACATACCCCATACACTCCTCTCACCCTCTTGAATCTCAACCTACCAATCAAATCCCCAAAAACCCCACAAAAAATCTCAGATCTAGGATTTGAAAACCCAGAAACCCTAGAGTCGCCGCCGAAAATTGTCTATGGCGGCGGCAAAACCCTAAACCTACCCACACTCATACCAGAAAACCACCACACCCCCTAGAACCCTATCTACCCATAGATCCCATAATTACCCCACCAAAAATCCTAGATCTTAGATTTAGTTTCTCCAAAACCCTAGATCTGCCTTTCCCTTTTTTAAATCCCCACCTAGTTTGTCTACTAATCCTCCTGCCAATATCTTCCATCAGGGATCTCAGATCCCAGATGGGTGTAATGGCACGAGGGTTCTTAACAACTAGATCCTTTTGCCAAAAACAGTCGTTAGGTATAATGTATTTTCCCTTTTTTCTTTTCTATTTTTTTTTTGTATTTATTTTTTATTAATCTTTATATTATGTGTTTTATCTTTATTTTTATGTTTTTTAATATTACTGTTTTATGTGTTTGTTGTTATATTGTTTAAAATTAATTAAATAGAATCCATGTTATTTTGTTATTTGTTTACTGTTGTATTTGGTAGTTGTTAAGAACTGGGCCTCACTGAAGTGGCCCGTTCCACTTGGCTAAAAAATTGGGCATGTCTGTGATACACATGCCCATAGCTTTGTTAAAGCTTAAGAGCCCAAGTTCTTTAGAGCAAGAGTCACACGACCTAGGCCCAGAACCAGTCTGGTTCTGAGGCAATTCCAATGCCCTTAAGGGTCAATTTTGGAATCTTAATTCTAAAATTCTTCAAAAATGTTTAAAAACTTCTCGAATAGGGACAACTATCCCAATGCTGAGTAGGAAAGGATAGGGATAAGATCCCAAATATCCAAAAATTGGACAGTTGTCCATTTTATGAGATAAGAAGGTCTAGAAAGTGGGCAGCAGTACATATTTCTGTTAAGGAAAGATGCATTTTCCCTTATTTTAGGAAATGCTGGCAGATTCCTTTTTGGGACCCTAATCCTTATCCCTTTCACTCCCTCACTCTATATAAACACTTACCTTTTTTTCTTCATTAGAGGTACATACTTATACATCTACCTACAGACCTAGACCTACACACATAGACACATGAAATTACACAGAAAATTTCCTAAAATCACTAAGTCTGCATTGCCTTAAACATTTCTCTTTCAAAAAGAAAAATTGCTGGAAAACCAGCTTTGGTATTTCAGAAACCCAAAAAAAAAAATTATATTCCTTTCCTTTTCTTTAAAGATCCTATTGTCTTTCCTACTCTACTAGGTTGTCAAGTTTAAGCTGAGAACTTTTTGCCTCTCTGCTTGGTTCATTGTTGTTGTCTTTACTTTACGCTTTTCAGAGACTTATTTTCCTATTTGTTTGTTTTCTTGCTCTTATCAAGGTACTTTTTCAATAATGTAAAAGTTCAATTTTGTTATTATTATGGTTTTTTGTTATTTGTGTTTGGTTTGAATGTGGACTTATGCATAAGCTAAATTACTACATAAATCATGTTAGTTAAAGTTGTTTGGTTGGAAGTTGTGTGTAAATTCATGTAGAGTTGCTCACTTACACTGTTTATGCCATTTAAGTATATTAGCTTTATGTTGAAGTGTTCTGAAAATTGCAAAAAATCAGTTTAAAGCTTCATACCCTCATAAGATCTATATGTTTGTATGTAATAGTAGAAACAAAAACAACATTCTTTAGAAAGTTTGTTAGATTGGTTATCACTACTCAATTAGTGAGATGTAATAATTTAGCTCTTTCTATATTTTCTTGTACAACGCTCTAGTTTAATATATTTGTAGCTTTACTATGTTGTTTTAAGTAATTAAATATAGTAATTCCAATTCTATTAGTTTTAGATCATTAAAAACTGAGATTTACGAGCAAACTGGATAATAGGTCATACTACATTTTTAGGCTCAAACCAATTGGGTCCATGGAGGTGTAATCTAAGTTTTCTGATTAATAAATTAAGTAGATAGTTTGATTAAAAACATTCACTCTCTAAAGTTTTAAATACGGTGATTTTTAAACTTATCACTTTAACATAGTGTTAATATAAGAAATAGAAGACACAGAAAATCGGTAGAAAAATTATTGAATCAAGCCGGATTTTTTATTTACTCATGCCACAAACCCCCTTCAGCATTATGCTTTAAAAGATAAATAAAATATAAGTAAAATTATAATATTGCCACCACAAAAATGTTAGTTTCAAATAAATGTGTATTGGGCCAGAGTCATTTGTACTCAATCATTATCCGGCCCAAATTATCTTGGATTAATTCCATTTAGTTGTTCATAAAGTATATATTGTGTCAGATTTCATTTGAACTCAGTAATCACCAGGCCCAAATCATTTCGACTGAATTCATTTAGCTGCTCTAAAATATGCTTTGGGCCAGAGTCAATTAAACTCAAGCAGGCCCAAGTTCTTTTCAAATTAAATTCATTAGCTAGTCCAAATAACTAACGATACACGTCTTGCGTCAGAGTTCATTTGGACTCAGCCTTTATCAGGCCCAAACTCTTAATTATGGTTCTGTTTGGCAGCTAATACGCAAGCTGCCTCATTTAATTTAAACAAATGTATCACATAGTATTGAACTTTTACACTTAGTTACGCGACATAGGTTACTTAGCTTAGATACATAATCATAACTTTAGGTATACTTATAAACAAACTAACTATTACAATTATGTACACGTATGCGTGACATAGTTGTGATGCCAAAAACAAGCCAAGGAACATGTTCGCGTGACCTTGGTTAAACATTCTTAGTAAAATAAAACGCCTTAATCAAACACTTGTAGAAATTCTATTAGGCGCGGTTTTTTAAACTACTATCATGATTGTGTAAATGTTTGCGTGACGTGATCCCGATTTATTTAAAAAATAAATTCAAGGTACGCGTCCGTGCGACTTTAACCAAACTTTTCCTTAAATAAACTAAGTGTTGAGAATAGTGTATACGTACGCGTGTAACGACCCGGTCCGTCGTTACATAAAAACTGCATTATAATTACTATTCTCGACTTGTCATAGGTTGGTTATACTGTTATTGATGTGTTAGAGTTGGTAGGCTTGAAATCAGAATGGTTGTAGTGAGTGTTTAGCCACTTAGGAAACGACCTCGGAATGCGTATTTTATGGCTCGGATAGCTTCGTTAGGTGATTTGGGACTTAGGAGTGCGTTCGGAATATTTTTGTGATGTCCGGTGTAGAATTAGGCTTGAATTGACGAAAGTTAGTTTTTGGTGATTTCCGGTCGGCCGTGGAAAATAGGCTATCGGAGTCGAAATGGAATTCCGGAAATTAGAACAGGTTCGTAATGTCATTTTGGATGTGTCTGCAAAATTTCAGGTCAATCGGAGTTGTTTTGGATAGTTTCAACATAGTTGGTGGATTTTAGAACTTTCAAAGTTCTTAGGCTTGAATCTAATGTAAATTTGGTGTTTTGACGTTAGTTTTGGTGTTTTGAGAGTGCATCTAAGTTTGAATAATCAATTATGATGTGTTGGTAACCTTGGTTGGGGTCCCGAGGGGCTCGGGATTGATTTTGGATGGTTAAGGGAAATTCGGGGTTGAAAAAAATGCAGCAAACAGCTGCTAAAGTTTTCCCACAGTGATTTCCGCACCTGCGAAAGTTTGAATGCAGGTGCGGGCCCGCATGAGTGAGAAGGGCACCGCAGGTGCGGAAGATTGGCTGGGTGGGAGGTTTCCGCAGGTGCGAGTAAGTTACCGCACCTGCGAGGCCGCAGGTGCGGGAGGTCGATCGCAAGTGCGGGGTTGGGCCGTTTAATGAAAAGTCGCAGGCGCGGTTGTTTTGACCGCAGGTGCGGTCCCGCAGCTACGAGATAGGGGCCGCAGGTGCGGAACACCTGGGCAGAAGGTATAAATTGCAACCCTCCGCGACTTAAACCCGTTTTACACCATTCTTGTACGGACAGATAGCTTTGGGGGTGATTTTCGAAGAGAGAAATCATTGTTATTCATAGAGGTAAGTTTTGATCATTAAAACTCAATTGTGGATGATTATAGAACATAACATCATAATTAAATTCACGAAAATCAGTAGAAAAAGGTGGGTTTAGGGCTTGAGATTTTGAGACCTTTAGGGATTTATTTGAGGGGTCAAACGAACTCCGATTTTAGTGTTCTTTATATGTACGCACTCGTGGGATGATGAAGAAAAGTTTGGTATAAAAATTTCTGAGTTTTGGGATGTGGGCCCGGGAGTCGGGTTTTGACCAAATTCGGGGTTTTGAGCTAAATTGATATTTTTCGATTGGAATTCACTCCTTAAGCATAATTTGATGATAAAATATGAACTTGGTAGATTTGGAGCACTCAGAGGCCGGATTTAGAGGCAAGGGCACTGCGGAATAGTATTTTAGCCGATTTTGAGGTAAGTAACATTTCCAAACTTGGTTCTGAGGGTTCGAAACCCCGAGCTAAATGATTTATGACTATTGTTGAGGTGACGCACATGCCAAATGACAGGCGAGAGGGTGTGCACGGGTATTTGTGGCATGGCTTATACCATGGCCCCGCTTAGTGATTATTCCATGATGATATCTGTGCATCTATTAATGTGGTAATTGTGAACATGTTAGAAATCATGTTAAGTATAAATGCTAGGCTTCACGCTGGAAATGCTGAGACCCGAGTGGTCGTATATTGCTGTCTTATGTTGTGATTATTTGATGTCCTGTTATAGCATATCATTTCATATCTCAGTCTCAGAATTGTTAATTACATGCATACTTATTATTGTTTCGGGTTGATGGAGGCCGAGAACCTGTTATTGAGACAGTTATGAGAATGGACTGCACACAACATCCATATTTAAATCATGCCTTCGTTGGCTTGATATGGCGCTTGGGCCACTAGAGCCCCTCCAGAGTCTTTAAACCCCCAGTGAGCGCAGTGATCAGGGATGGATCTTCCCTGGGCATGGATCTTGTCCGAAGTTGATGTTATATGAGGGATGGATCTTCCCTGGGCATGGATCTTTCCTGAAGCTTTGTTTATGAGAGGGATGGATCTTCCCTGGATATGGAAATTGTCCGAGTGTTATATTCCGGAGATGGATCTTCTCCGTGGGGGCTGGACTAGCCTTTTTCCTCAGTACATAGTGACTACGGTCACCGGTGTTTATGCATATTCCGGGATGGAACTTCCCTGGGTCTGAGAGCCGTATATAGTACTGAGTGGACTTCTGTGGGAGAGTTGTGAGCACTATGTGCATATCCACACTGGTTTAACACATATATTTTTATGATGGCATGTAGAGTATACTGGCATACTTGGCATATTTACTCATTCTGATAAACTGTTAGCATGTCTATTTTCGGTATATTGTTTACTGTAATTTCTGAGGTTTAGTCTGTCACTACCTCTCAGCCCATAGTTTGGGTTCGTTACTTCTGAGTTGGTGTACTCACGTTACCCCCTGCACCTTGTGTGCAGATCCAGGTACACCGGGACCCGGTAGTGGATTTTGAGCAGCGGATCAGAGTTTCTTTTGGAGTTGTCGAGGTAGCAACTCGTGATCACGACCTCGCCTTCTCTTTCTTTATTCCGCCTATTGCTTTTATTTTGAGACAATGTTGTCCATTTCCCCTTTTATTTACTTTATGTTATAGTATCTCATGACCGAGTGACACCGGATCCAGGGTTGGAGGTTTTGAGTTTCATTTTCAAATATTGTTTTAAATTTCAGATTTCTTGATATTATTAATAAATTCATTTAAAAATCACATTTTTACTGGAAATGGAATTTAACTTAGTTAAAAAGGAGGCTAGCCTGGTTCCACGACAGGCGCCATCACGACTCCGAAATTTGGGTCGTGACAATCGTGTGACATGATTCTCGACACGCCAAACTAAACGAGTATGCGTACGTGTAACTCGTCTTAAGATAATTCTTGAAATACGATTAACAAGTAATTAACGGTTAAAGCTAAATATACATAGGTTCTAAAATTAGTAATTAGATATAATAAGCCATGTATAAATCACTAAGCGACCGTTCTAAAATCAGGGAACTCGGGAGTGCCTAACACCTTCTCCTGCGTTAACAGAGTTCCTTACCCGGTCTTCTGGTTTCGCAGACTTTTAACGGAGTCAATTTTCCTCAATTTGGGAATTAAAATAAACCGATGACTTGGGACACCATAAATTATTCCAAGTGGCGACTCTGAAATTAATTAAATAATCCAAATTCGAATAATGTCACATAAATTGGAAAAACTCCCTTATCCCACCCTTTCAGGAAAAAGGAGGTGTAACAACTCTGGCGACTCTGTTGGGGATCGAACCCAGAATCTCTTGTTCAGGGTTCAAGAATTTGAGCTTGTAATGAGATTTTTACTTAGCTTTATTGATTGTGATATTACTGTATTTTGTGGGTCTAGTGTGCTAATTGCCGCTCATTTACCTCTTTGATATTGTTTGAACTACATTAAATTGTCTTCTTACGCCTCCCTTCTGAGTCTTTTAAAAATGGTGCACACGTTCGCGTGGACCGCTTTTCTGTTAGAAGTCGTACCAAATAGAACGAGGATGGATCAGTCACTAGGCCGGGTAAGCTTTCGTGCTCCTGGTACGTCGCTCCCACCTCGGCTCAAGTTGTCCTCTTAGGTAAGCCATGTCTAGAACACATCCCCAGGTTTGAACCTAGAATAACAAAGCCTCATACCAAATACCTAGTAGGAACACTTGTTTCCATCATGTGCATTTAACTTAGGGGACTCAACACAGGGGTTGGGTTCATCTAGGACAGGTGTACCCAAAATAAAAGACCATATCGATGCATCTTACCTGCTACGTGTGCATTTATTTGCTTCGGATTGTTTGTTGACTGGCTAAGGAAAGAAAAACATTAGAAAAATCAAGAGAGAGGTAGGATAGAAAATTCACCGAGTTCTGAAAACCCCGGTATTTGAAAATGCCTCGAAACTCTATCAAAATTTTTGAAAAAAAAAATAGAAAGAGAATTTATTCTTAAAAAAAAAAAAAGAAATGTATCATGTTTATCCAATTATGTCAAAACTGACCGAACTATGCGTGTTTGATTCTCACCTTATGTGAGATACGTAGGAAAAACTCATCGGTGCCGACCCCAATTCTTCCAGCCAAATAATGTAATGAAGTAGGTCTATTGGCCAAAAGAGTAAAACCGACCCAACTTCGGTTAAGTCTTGTGCCGTTTTGCCGGAATAGCCTTAGAACACCTTATATTGTCGAAGGGCTATTTTCGCAAAGAACGGACATATATGTCAATAAGGCATCACTTTTACCATAAAAGTGCCTTACGTCAGCCTCAAAACTTTATTCGAAAGTGGGAAGGGGCCACTATTGCAAAAATGACCGTTTTGGTCGATGTTGTATAAATAGCCACCTTTAGGTGATTTTTCTTTAAAAATTGAAAACTGGTTCTTGCAAAAAGAGTCTACCGGTTTGTCTTTCAAACTAGAGTCAACCTTAACCCTACCTGCTCATAAGTACAGAATGAATACCGTCCAAAATCCACCACTAAATGTCGTAGAGCAAGCTCCACTACAGCTTCAAATGTGGTGGTATGATTTGGACAAAGGGGGTCAAGATGGGGTAGTTGAACATCTGGGTGCTCTCACGGATATCATGAAAGTCAAGCCTCGGAATGATCTAATCAAGGATTTAGTGACTTTTTGGGATCCCGTCTGCATTGTCTTCCGCTTCTCAGACTTCGAGCTCACTCCCACCTTGGAGGAAATAGCTGGGTACACAGGATTTGGCCGGGGCTTAAGAAGTCAACAGCTTATATTCCCGAGGCCTCTTTTGATGTGCCGTTTCTTTGATATAATGAACATCAGTAAGCAAATAAGAAAGAACCATGTAAACGAGGGCTGCTGCTCATTCTACTTTTTGTACTCCAGGTACGGGCATCCAGAGGGGTTTGAAACGCAAGAAAAATGGTTGAACAACAAACAAAGCAAAGATACTTGGAAAATTCATCGTCGTTTTGCCTTCATAGTGGCATTTCTGGGCGTCATGGTCTTCCCAAATGAAAAGGGGACAGTTGATATCCGCATGGCTAGAATTTCGCAAGTCCTAACTGCCAAGGAAGATCACACACTTGCTCCACTAATATTGTCGGATATCTATCAAGCATTGACACGGTGTAAGTTGGGGGAGACATTCTTAAAAGATTGCTATATCCTTTTACAAATGTGGTTAATTGAACATAAGGTTGAATCTTGGATCGCCCACTTGAAGACTTTTAAGGCAAATCAGATTGAATGGACTTTAGGATGGCTCCCGGTGAGGGAAGTCATATACATATCAGCCACAAAGAATTATTTGCTATTGATGGGCTTGAGAAGTGTCCAACTATATGCACCGTAGAGAGTCCTAAGACCATTGGGAAGATATCAAGTAGTGCCTGAGGATGAAGACCTAAGTGTCCAAGTTATTGAGTTACATCCCGAAGCCCCACTTCCCGAAGCTTTAATCCAACAAATCTGGAATGGTTGCCGATACTTGAAAGAGGATACCCAAGCACCTGATCTTGCAAGAGGTGAAGTAGATCTGGGATATGCCACATGGTTCGAAAAAAGGAATTGCATGAATGAGGAACCAGAGCCCGAGCCAGAAAGGCCAGCCAAAAGGTCTCACATTCAAGCTTTTGATGACAAAGTCCAAGAACGGTTGGTTTGGGGAGAAAAAGAAAAGAAATATCAAGCCACTATCCATGCCTTGGAGGAAAAGTTGAGAAACCTAGCATTTGACAATGACTTATAGGTGCAAGTAGCCGAAGGTGAAAAGAGAAAATTGACCCGAGAGAATGAGGCGCTCCGAACTCCGGAACATGAGGATAGTCGCCGAAACGCCTGTAAGAAGCGAGAGAGATGAAAAAATCATCAACCACTTAAGGAAGGTCCACGACTATGCAGCTGACTTGATAAAGAGCAAAAATATTTGCTAGATGCTCAAACAAAGTTAGCTAAAGGAGCAAAAGAACATGCCCACCATTTGAGAAAGAAATATGACAAAGAAATAGCAGTTCTAAAGGAAAAGTTGTTTGCCCTTAGGAATGAAATAGTCCAGCAAACCAAAGATTCTAAGACAGAAAAAAGCATTGCTACGCACTAATTTGCCAACTAGAAGAAAGCGTTCAACAGCTACAAGACCAAAACAATACCAACGCATAAGTGTTGGAAGCCCGGGCACAGCAAATTGGGCGTCTGCTTCAAGAGAAAGGAGTTATCAGAACCAGGATTAAGGAGATAGCTGACTATGTCGTGATGAAATGTCACGAGTGTGAACACATGACTAGGTCCATGTTTTTTTCTTCCATGATGACCTTCATCCACCAGGTAATGGATGATTTAGACCGTCTTCAAGAATACATTGCGCGAAGGCCCGTGCAAAGACCAGCTACTGCCCCACAGGCTCCAAGAAGACCGTTAGAGGCTCTCATGTACTTTTGACTTTCCAGTTTTTGAGTCTGTACTTTACTGCTTTCTAGATTTTTGTTCAAAATTGTTGTGTCGTTTATTTTGACTCTGTATTATTTTCCTTTACAGTCATCAGTCCTTCAATTCCCTGTAATGAAAAACCAACAAAAAAAAGATATCTTTTTTTAATGAAATGAAAATGTGCTTTGTTACTTCATACTTATTCCCTGAACTACGTAATGATCTGATTCATGCAGTGTCATGATACATAGGCAATCCACATAGGATTCGATCATAGCCACAAAAAGAGATAAATAAACTACGAAAGTAAAAGGGAGATCACAAAGCTGGGATGAAACACACAGCCGTCGCAAAACATTTAGAAAAACGTTTAACTGCTTAGGTGCACTGCATCCCCAATATGCGATTCCCTATGTGTTAATAGTCTCAAACTAACCGGTTTATTGTGTATGATTTAAAAGAACATGTTATATTTTTAGGTGGTTGGTTTTGTGGTGGTAATCTGGCTTCACACCCTTATTTCACGAGATCTAAAGGAAGTATTGCCATGGCCTCAGAGAGTCATCTACATATCGTTGAGCCCGAAGATAGCCCGGTATCGGTTATCCCGCAGCCCGAGTCAGCAGCTGTTGAGGAAAATAGAAGGCTGCGATGGCGCATGCTAAAGATGTGGGACGCATGGTCCAATGGCAGGGATCCACCCAGTACTATCCCTGGATTCCCTAAATTGATCCCTAGGATGGGAGGAACTACCAACATCCCTATCTTAGTAACCAACCCATTCATGCCATTTGGGTACCCTACCATGTCAACCAACTTCATTGGTATGCCTTCTGAGTTCACCCCTAGTCTCCATCTTCAGGAATATCATCTACCATGTTCACAGCATTACCAGCCTCTAGTATGGAACAACCAACACTGCCTCGACAAAGTTTCAAACCATCAGCTTTCACTTTCCAAGCTCCCCAATTCCAATTGGACACAGCTCGGGTTACCCCAAATTCCTATCCTCAACACCCGCAATTTGAGTCTCTCATAGAACATGAAAGAGCTAGAAAGAATCCTGAACAAGAGGAGATAGCACAAAAAATGAAAAGCATCGAGCAAAGCCTCAAGAATATGCAAGACCTGAGTGGACAAAAGAGTGGCATATGTTTATCTGTGCATGTTCCCTCACGTGCATTTGCATGTTGGCTTTAAAATGCCAAATTTCAAAAGATATGACGGACATGGAGACCTGATTTCTCACTTAAAGCGATATTGTAATCAGCTAAGGGGTGTTGGTGGAAAAGAGGACCTATTAATGGCCTATTTTGGATAGAGCCTCACCGGAATTTCTTCTGAGTAGTATATGGACCAAGACCTCTCCCATTGGCACATATGGGATGACTTGGCCCGGGATTTTGTAGAGAAATTCCAATACAATGTTGATATATCCAGGACAGGAATTCTTTGACCAACCTCAAAAAGAAAGCCTCGAAATTTTTTCGAGAATACGCTATCAAATGGCGCGAACAAACGGCAAGGGTAAAACCCCTGATGAATGAGGCTGAGATAGTCAGTGTCTTCTTACAGGCCCAAGAGGCTGATTATTTCCAAAACATGATGTCTGCCATGGGCAAACCGTTCGCAGAGGCCATAAAAATTAGAGAAATGGTAGAAAACGGACTGAAAACAGGCCGCATCTTAAGTCAATCATCTTTAAGAGCCACTTCCCAAGCCATTTAGAGTGGCTTGGGAGGTTTGGAAAGCTGGAAGAAAAAAGAAGAAGGAGCCATGATGGCGTCAAGCTTGAGAAACTCTCGGCGACCCCGGGATTATTCTGGTCCACCTTCCAGGACCTCGCAACATTATTACCCCCACCAGGATGCAGTCTATGTTATGGCCCCTCATCCTTATGCAGTAATGAACACTCAGCCATACACCCGGCCACAACAGCATTACAACCAAAACATAGCTCCACTTCCAAGAAACAACCCTCCTCACCAAGCTCTGTATAATCACCGTCCACCACAGAACAATTACCAATATAACACATGTCCCCGTGAACCACCCAGGAAAATGGATTTCACCCCTATTGGTAAATCTTACTCTAGTCTCTTCCCAAAATTAATCCAAATAGGCCTGTTGCAGCCTGTACCTCTGAACAGACAGAATCCGGAATCTCCATCCTACAGGCCAGGTACTAGGTGCGCTTATCACTCAGGGGTGGAAGGGCATGACACTGAATATTGTTGGACCCTTAAGAGAGCAGTCGAGAATCTGATAGAACAGAAGCGGGTAGTGTTAAGGTACGAGGAAATCCCTATGTAACCAACAACACATTACCGGCTCACAACAACGGGCAGGTCATCGAGATGATCTATGAAGACAAAAATTAGACCCAGCATTAAAAGCTATCCTTTCCATTGCCGACTCAGAGTAGAAACCAAAAGCGGTGGCAAAACAAGTCAGAGATGAGGAGAAAATAAATTCCCCTCCTCAAAATGCAGAAAAGTCCAGGGAAGCAAAGATAGGGGTAGCCCTACCAAAAAAGCCATTCTCTACGTCCCAAGAGCCCCCCAGGAAGGGACCGCTCATGTTAAGCCCTCCCAAGAGATTTGAACAGAGGAAAACTACGCCAAATATGCCAAAAATGTATGTACAAAAAGGGACTTACGTGGCACGGAGGCCAGTCATTCCACCTAGGTTGGACGAGCCTTTGATTATTAGCCGCATGCCACAAAATCCCATGAAAGATCCTACTGTCATCCCTTGGAACTACATCCAGACAATGGTCACATACAAAGGGAAGGAAGTTAGGAGAGAAGTAAATGAAACAAACAAATCTGGGAAGTATCACAACCCAGAAGAATTGAACAAAACCAAGCAGAAGCGGTTTCAACTCAAAAAGCCGGTTAGTGCAGAAGAAGTAGAGGAATTTTTCCGAAATATGAAAACCTCGGAGTATGCTGTAATTGACCAACTAAGAAATACTCCCTCCCAGGTTTCATTTTTGTCCTTACTGATGAGCTCAAACGAACACCAGAAGGTGCTTCTGAAGACACTGAATGAGGTGTATGTGCCGATTGAAACCACAGTTGAACAATTGGAAAGAATGGCGGAGAGATTTTTTGAAGTCAACCGAATCTCCTTTGGCTGAAATGACTTGCCTCCAGAAGGAGCCGCCCACAAAAAATTCCTTCACTTGACTGTCAAGTGTGATGAATATTATGTGAAAAGTGTTATCTTAGACGGTGGGTCTGGAGTTGATTTCCCTCTATCAACATTACAGAGGATGGAAATTGGGATAGAAAGGATCAGACCAAACAATGTTTGCGTGCGTGCTTTCGACGGTGTCAAAAGGGATATGATAGGGGAAATTGACTTGATCCTAACCATTGGCCTCGTGGATTTTGAAGTAACATTCCATGTTCTGGACATAGACACTTCATATAACTTTCTCTTAGGAAGACCATGGATCCATGCCGCAGGAGTCATGCCCTCTACTCTCCACTCGAACATGAAAACCAAGAAATAATTGTCCACTGAGAAAATGAACAGTCAATTTATAAGGAACCGTCAGTCCCATGTCTAGAGGCTAGAGAGGGAAGTAACACATAGTCTACCAAGCCTTTGAAATTATGGTCGCAGACCAGTGCGAATAAGGAACCCCATGTCCTCAACCTAGTTTATCAAACGTAGCCCGAGAAAGGACTTGGGGTATCCTTATAGGGCGTCACAGAACCCGTCACCTTGGCTGCCACCAAGAAGTTCTTTGGCATAGGTTTCCAAGCTACCCATGCTGACGAAAAATGGGCCGATGAACATAAGAAAAATAGGTGGGTCCTGCCTGAGCCAGTCCCGCACCTCGTCAGGTCATTTGTTAAGCAAGGTATATAGAATAAGAAGAGGCCTTCATATGCAAAGAAATTGAGGACATCTGTGAGGCAATGAGGCAAATGTTGTACGAGGTACACATGGTCCAACCGGGCGAAGGATCGAGCACTGCTGAGGTGAAATACATGGGGCCCAATGCTAAACCTCAAAATTGGAAGGCTACTCCATTCCCCGTCAGGCAGGAATCTCGGTAGTTCGGTCTAGCCATCTTTTCTGCATTCCGAGTTATTTCAGGGTGTAACTCGAATGTTTTTAATTTTTGTCTTTTCATTTCAATCTAAACCCTATATCTTCAAATTCAATGAAATGAAATCAATATTACATCGTCTATGAATCTTCCTTTTTATTATTCTTTCTTATTTTGTTGTTTTTCTTATCTTTCTCTTTTCAATTCTAATAATGTGGACTTAAATAACATGAAATACTTGCGGAATTCATGCCCAGGTCCTAAAACGCTATCTAATTGTGAAATAATGAATCAAGAACCAGAATATGATGAAGATGAGGCTTTTATGGAAATAAACCATGAATTGGAAAAATTTGAGAATAAGCCTAATCCAAACTTAAATGAAATCGAGCCAGTTAATTTGCGCAATTCAGAAGAGTTCAGGGAGACCATGATAAACATTCACGCCGAGGGAAAAAGTAGAGATGCATTGATCCAACTTTTGTTTGAATTTAAAGACATGTTAGCACGGTCTTATGATGATATGCCAGGACTGAGTGTCGATTTAGTGGTACATAAGTTGCCAACGTATCCCGGTTGTTCACTTATCCAACAAAAGCAGAGAAAATTCAAAACAGACATCAGCGATAAGATTAAAAAAGAGGTTACCAAACAATTAAAAGTCGGTGTAATCCGAGTAGTCCGATATACCACATGGTTAGCCAATGTAGTCCCAGTACCAAAAAAGATCGAGAAGATCTGAGTATGTGTGGATTGTAGACATTTGAACAAAGCAAGCACTAAAGACAACTTCCCATTACCAAACATCCACATCCTTATCTATAATTGTGACAAACATGAGATACAATCTTTTGTGGATTATTATGCTTGTGAGCATGTGATTTTACTTATCATATAATCCTACAAAAATCTCAATAAAATAATTGGTTTTATGGGTTTTTGTTAAATTTTAAATACTATTTATGAATTTATTTTGTTACATTACGCGGTCGTGATTCGTCTTTTAAACATGTGAATAATTTAATTAGGTGCATAACTCTTAATTATTATTTAAATAATAGAGAAATATAAGTTACCTGATATAAAATAGGTTAATGTTTACTTTTTGGTTTAATCACTTTTTCCTTTAACAAAATTATGAAATTGAACTAGGAGTAAATTAAATGGTAAGATGTTTAATTAGTTAAACAAATACTAGGATTAGAACTAATTATTACATGTTTAGTCTTAATTTAGGATAATTTAATTGGTAGGATGAATTAAATAGACCTGGGCCAAAATTGCCCAGGCCCAAGCCATTTTCGCTCAACCCAGCCCAATCCTTACACCCGGCCTGCCCCAGCCCCTGATCCCAAAACGACCCCGTTTAGATTATGACAAATCCCAGCCGTTGATCTCTTTTGATCTAACGGCTGGGAACTCCCTAATTTCCCAGCATATAAATGTC
>ML412580.1:1872-15465 GCA_005239525.1 Nicotiana knightiana | reverse complement strand
AAAAAAAAAAAAAAAAAAAAACTTAGAGGGAGAGCACATTAGGATGTTACATTTGGTTTTCTTATTTAACGTGTTTTAGAAATAATTAAATAGTATTAAATGGATACTTTTGTGTGCATATATAAAAACGATTTCTAAAATCCAATATACGTGTAAATACAAAAATGACTAGGTATTGTACCTAAGTAGAAAATCAAAAGAAAATGTCGCAATCAAGTATTAAGCCCTATTGTATTCTTTGCACAAAATCAAGGCACCAGCCCTGACACTGCCTGACCAAAGATATTAAACCGCATGTTCTCTTGGCAAGTTGGCAGGAAGACGCAGGGTCGGATATAGCTAGGTGATTATGGGTTCAATCGAACTCAATAATTTCAATATGAAACTTAGATATTTATATAAAAAGAAAAAACGTATTTAGTTAAAATTCTGAATATGACACAATGACGAAGTTGCTTTTGCTGCTGAGTTTGATTAGGTGGCCAACTGATAACCTCAGCAGGCGATTAGCTACTGTACCCGCCAGAATTTCAAATTCTTAATTACATAGCTGTCCAAATAATAAGTTAACATTTGTATCAAAAATGGGATTGACTCAACGTTAACATCAGACTCTTTGCTGATGTTCTAATTCTAATACACATACAAAACGACTCAAAGAGTAATAAATGTGCATTTCAAGAACCCCACATACTGCTTTCAGCTTTCATACTTTGCTTCCTCAATAAACAAAACGAAAAAAATAAAAATAATAAAGCCTAAAACGTCTGAGGAAGTTAGGCCAACGGTTATAGTTCCTCACCCTCTTTAAAAAAAATTCACTTGAAATCAAAGCAAAAGGGGCTGTTTGATTATTGGTCACCATCTGAACCCAAACTTCACCTTCCTCTGTCATGTTTGTTCAACTCCATAACCTCTTTAATTTCTCTTCTTATTTCCTCCCTTTTTATTCCTACTTCCATTCCTCTGTTCTCTGATCTATTCTTATCCATCTTCTTCTCTTTTTTTGAGATTCTTGAAATTTGGCATCATATTATTCTATGCAAGATTTGTTATCAGCTAAACCATTTTTGGAGATTGAAACTTGGATTATATAATAGGGTTCAATTTTCGAAAAATTTTGCGGTGACATGTTAGCAGGGAATCCTCTTTGAAAAATTCTTCATTAATCATTGTCTCACCTCCCACATGCTGTATGGTATTATTACTTGATCATATATTACTTGACAGCAGTAAGAATTTGAAAGTTCTTGGAAATTTCTCCTTGTTGACAAATTTGTTAAATACAATACACCTCCTGGCTGAGGTGTCGGCTCCATGCTTTAAATTTGATTCGTTCAATATTTTGGTTCTTATCACCGAACCCATTACATTTTTTTTTTATACTATATATCAATATTCCATATTGAAAATACTGGTTTTAGTTGAACCTATTGATTATATGCTACATAGGCCTCCCGGTGGAAAGTCATCATTCCCAATGAATAGCCGTTACTTCATTACAACAGACTCGTTATGTAGTTCTAGAGTTGTTGTTCCTGTCCCGCCAATAGCAACTGAAGTTGTGGAAGAAACAATGGATGTTAATGTTAGAAACATGTCCTCAGCAAGGACACCATTCTCTTCATTCTTAATAAGAATGGCTATTAGAATATCAAGATCAAGGTGTTTCAGTTTCTTAAGAAGGGTGTTTCATTACCAAAATGGTTCAAGATCAGAACTTGGTTCAAATCCTTTTAATTCGGTGACTTGTTTGATGATGGAGTGCGTAGCTTTAAGTGTTCAGATAGTTATCACAGCATACACACTGGCTATTTCAAAGGAGGAAAGGCCAGTTTGGCCAATGAGGATTTGGGTATTTGGATATTCTTTTGGATGTGTACTTAGTCTGATTCTGCTTTATTGGCGCTATTGGGCATTATATGTCAAGCAAAGAGATGATTCTGCCACCTCTGATATTGAGCACCAAATAAACCATGATGAATCAAGGTAATACTTCACCCTGTCCAAAATATTAGTGCTTTTGGCAAAATGAATCTTTTTCAAAAATATTTGACATTTTATAAAGGCCATTTATTAATTTTTTTCGTAGATACACTTTATCCAATTAGTGGAGTATTAAATAAGGAAGTCATTTAAAGAGTAATTTAGATAAATAATCTTTATAATTAAGACTTAATATCTTTTTTGAGAGGTGTGCAAAAATTTTAAAAGACAAATATATAATAGGGACGGAATGAGTGGTGATTTGAGGCTCAATAGACGCCATGGTTTCCATTTGGGGTAGTGTCCACATAATGAATACCTTCTTGAATTTGAACATATCAAATGCTATTTTGTGTTGACATGCATAAAGAGTCTCACTTTTGTATTTTTCAACATGTGTTAAAACAAATAAAAAATCACACTAATCCATAGTCCAACACTTGTTCGATTTTAATACTTGGCTCCAATTGTAATAACGTAATCCTCATTTACTCTGCAAAAAATAAGGCATTCAATGTGAAGCAAGAGATACGTATCAACATTTGACTTTTCACTAGGCTGCATTTCTTGTTTCTGTTGTTTTGAGTCATGTGGTTCGGCTGATGGCAAGAAAAGATTTAAAAATTGTCTACACGAACCAAATGTCTCAAATTCTTTCTTTCTCCAACATTAAACAATGTGGCTGTGATGAACTTATACTTTTGTGCATAAACTAGACTTGAGCTACGTACTTAATTTTACCCCTACAAAATGCATTTTCAAGAATTTGCAGGCATTTAAAATCAGACGTTATAGAATAAAAGATAAATTTCCTACAATTTAACTTATAGGCACTATCAACGTAAAAAATTAGTGTTATACTAGAATTAGTAGGTATAATTTATCAAGATTACTAATTCCATTTTCAATCTTTTAGATGATCTGATGGTGTAAAATTCTTTTTCCAGGGCCTTGCCACCTCTGCTGGAGAGATGTCGGACTTGTATAGAATTGTTCTTCGCCATATGGTTTGTAATGGGAAATGTTTGGGTGTTTGATTCACGATTTGGATCATTCCATCGTTCTCCTAAACTTCATGTCCTCTGCATCTCACTGCTAGCTTGGAATGCTATCACTTACTCTTTCCCCTTCATATTGTTTGTATTATTATGCTGTTGTGTGCCACTTTTGAGTAGCCTTCTTGGCTATAACATGAACATGGGATCAGTCGATCGAGGCGCATCTGATGAACAACTCTCCAATCTACCAAGCTGGAAATACAAGGAGATTAGAAATAAGGAGGAAGAGAGTGAAAATGCTGTAAGTGATCTGTTTCCTTATTGAACATTAGAGAAGAAACAAATTGTAAGGATAGGATGTCTTTGGTATCACTTAAATCTTAAAAATATTTTTAGGTGTCTAGTTGAAGAGTGACGAAAGAATATTTTTATTAAACACGGATAATAATATCAGATTTTTTAGTACTAAAGATTGATAATAATGTCTACGTGTTAATTAAGGTAGTTGACATAATTATAAAGGAAAATGAATTCCATCCAAAAGTGAAGGAAGACATTTTTCCTCTAGAAAATATTTGCCGGCTATCAAACACTAACATTTTTCGGACTTTCATTGTATCAAATACACACTTAGAAAAGAAGAAAAAAGTAGCAAGGAAATTTGTATATCATTAATTCCTCAAAGCCTAACAAGTTTGTGGGATAACAGGAATGTTGTATCTGTTTGGCCAAGTACAGAGACAAAGAAGAGATGAGACAGTTGCCTTGTTCTCATATATTCCATCTCAAATGTGTGGATCAATGGCTCAGAATTATATCTTGTTGTCCTCTCTGTAAACAAGAATTAGAGAGGTAAAAATTCCAAGAAAAGCTCATGATAGCATTGATACTTCATTTGTTTACTCCCATGCACATCCACATTTTCCTGGTTTTTTTAATGTACAACTTCAAGTCAACATATATAAATTGTATGTAAAATATAGTTACTAGAGTGAGCAAAACGTTATTGTAAATTATAGTTCACCAGTGACTATGCTTCTTGGCGTGAGTATTGAGAAGAATCAAGAGAATTAAGTCTACGGCGGAATAGTTATTTCCTTTTTTAGGGGAAATATTATTTAACTCTCCCCAATATGCAATATCATTGTGTATCTCTTTCTGTATTGACTACCAGTACTATGATGTTAAATTCGAAAGTTTAGTGGAGGCTTCTTAAAGCAAAATGGAAATTAGTCAGTTTTGTCGATTTTGAATTAGTTGTGTTGATTAAACAATGACTATGTTTAATAATTTGAGACTCTCTCACCCTAAGGTCATTAGGTTTTTCATTTAAATCCTACTAAAAATTCAACTGACGTGTTTCTCCTCATGCAACTTGCATTATTTGAAACCATGTAAAAAATCATTCAAATGTATATCTCCCCACAGACTCATGCTATTTTAGGTGATTCAATCCAATATTTATTTACTAAATCTACGATGATATCGAGATCGCTTGATTTATCTGTCCTTGTTAAGTTGAGAAATAAAATTGGAGGGGCCATTTATAGTTTGTTTTATTCTTAGATTGGATCACTAATAAGATATCAATCATGTTACTTCACATCTTACCGATGTAACGAAAGATAAATATTCATTCACATCGAATATTTAAACCAAATTAATATATGTATTTTTAGAAATTGTAGGTAAATAAGGTTTTAAGGCATGAAAGATCACAATTTTCCAAGAGTTATATTCTAGGGAATACAAGTAATTCTCTATTACGATACAACATAGCCTGAAAACATACATGCAAATTGAATATGCTACTATGGGATGTCTCTGAATTTATAGAGAGGAAAGAGAGATTTTTCTTGAAAAGTTCCCCCTCTTACGAATAGTCACAACTTTTCTGTTAATTCAAATTTAAATATTAGATTCAAATTTTAAATAAAAGAAAAAGCTATTCAAAAAAATAAATATGTCGAATTTTTATTTTATTTGGACTTAGTGGGCTTAGCTTTATAACGCCAACAAAATGGCTTGCGGCCATGGATGTGGGACTCCCACATATTTACAAACTATTCTAACATGCATGATATGTGTTTTGCATATAAATTTATCTCACTTAGTCATAGTTAATTAAGGGTTGGGATATGCTCCAGTATGTTTAGCCTCCAATTATTTTCAATAGTTGCTTAAGATCTTGCCAATTCAACTAAAAAGAATCTGACAACTCTAATTTATTTTACTACAAAGCAATATCAACTTCTCTCCCACTTTCAAGCTTAACTCTTCTGGGAGCATTTCATAGCCCTAAAATTTCCGACTGAATTTGGTCGGAAATTCGAACCAAGACGTAAGTCGTTCTCTTCTTTGATTTGATAAAGTTGATAGGACAGGGTTCCAAACCTGCCTTAGTCTTAAATATAGCGCAAGCTAGGGAAATTACTATATGAATGAGACTTCATCCTTATTACATTACAAACGATACCTCAAATTTCGAAAATGCTCCTCTAGTCCCGAGCTTGGTAAATAAGGCCGTGGGAAATTTTTTTCTTCCGGCTTTTAAGTGATAGGGGGAGTCACTCTTGCATTCTCTCTCTTGGGTAGGTCAATCTCGCTCTCTATTGTCCGTAAGTATATGCTAGAAAGAAACCCTACGTCTGATTTGGGGACCATAACCCTATTAATAGGTGCACAAGTTTATGTATTTCTAGTTTAGCCCATCATCAAATTAGAAACTGCATCCGGGTATCTATGCATAAGACCCATACTTTACAAGGTATCTATATAGACCCATTTAACTTTAAAATCTTAGCAGATCACTTTTAGTTTGGGCCAACCTTTTAATGATAGAAATCAATAAAAAATTATTCGTAATACCATATATGTGCAAGTCCATAAAAAGTTCTAACATCACTACTAGAAAACCTTCAAAATCCGTCCACAGAATACCGACTGAAATCGGTCGGAAAAAAAATCGACCGAAATCGGTCGGAAATTAAGTAAATTGGTCGCAAAAGTCAAAGAAAATATTTCTAACAACGAAAATAGTGGTCCCATAGCTAATATATAAAAATTTCAATCGATTTCGGTTAGAAATTGGTCAATATTTGACCAAGATCTGGTCATACTTGTATATTATCTACAAAAATAATTTTTAATTAAAAATTTTCAAATATACCAACCGATTTCGGTCGGTATATTTGAAATTATGATTCCCCACCCAAGGCAATTGATTTTTAATATAACAAAAATTTTATATATATATATATATATATATATATATATATATATATATATATATATATATATATAATAATTTACCAACCGGAATAAGTTTTAGATAAATTTTTTCGACCACGTTTGGTCGGAAATGCAATTTTAAAATAATTAAAATATAAATTTAATGAAGTTAGCGATCGAAATCGGTTGGTTTTTGTTAACCTTTATATAAATAACTTTTAAATAAATAATATTTAATACTATATATATATATATATATATATATATATATATATATATATATATGTGTGTGTGTGTGTGTGTGTGTGTGTGTGTGTTTTAAATTACTATGTATGTATATATATACACACATATATGTACATAATATTTAATTAATTTAACATCCTAAAATGTTAATATTCAATATTTAATATAGAATATAGCTTATATATATATACACACACACTATACTACACAATATATACATCTTATATATAGTTCTTATATAGCTTATATACTATACACTTAGTATACACTTAGTGTGTGTGTGTATATATATATAGGGTGTATATATAGTATAGTATATATATGTATAAGCTATATTCGATATATAAGATGTAGTGCTATATTAAATCACACGATTGGAGAATATAGTGTTTTAAAATAAGTAACCGACCGACTAAAGTAATTAAAAAAATACATACACACATATAAAAGTAATTAAAAAAAACAAATACACACATATATAAGTAATTAAAAAAACACATACACTAAATATAAGTAATTAAAAAAAATACACACACACACACTGTAACAACCCGATCTGTCATTTTGTGTTCTAGAACCCCGTGCCCCTAATTGAGACTTCCCGTATTTGCTTTTACTGATTTATAACTTGCGGGAATGGTTGGTTCGGGATTTGGAGGAGTTTGGGGCGGTATAGGAACACGTAGTTCCTTAAGGTTGGCCTTAAAGGCCAAGTTTGACTTCGATCAATATTTTTAGTAAACGACGCCGGAATCGAGATTTGAAAGATCCACTAGGTTCGTATGATGATTTCGGACTTGGGCGTATGTTCAGAACGGGTTTTGGATGAACTGGGAGCGTTTTCGGCGCCAAATAGTGAAATATGATTCCTTAAGTTCAAAATTGAGGTTTGGAACGTGTTTTTGTATTGTCGAGGTCCGAACGGAATTCCGAGACCGGGATAATTCCTTCATTTCATTTATGACTTGATCGCAAAATTTGGTGTCATTCCAAGTAGTATAGGTATGTTTCGGCATGTTGAAAGTGAATTCAAGAACTTGAAGTTCAAAGTTTGATTCAATTTAGTTTTGGGGTATGATTCTTAGGTTTAGCGTTGTTTTGGATATTCCGAAGGCTCGAACGAGTTTGTATTATGATTTAGAACTTGTTGGTATATTTGGAAGGGGCCTCGGGTGCGCCCGGATGCCACTCGGACATCGCGCGAGGCAAACCAAGCTCCAAAAGGGCTGCTGGTGCATCAGATCTGGTGCGACCGCACCTGCGAAGGACCAGCCGCATGTGCGAGACCACAGAAGCGGTCGAAGCCTCGTAGGTGCGGCTTTAGAGGAGCTGCCCAATTTCCGCAGGTGCAGGCCTTTTCCCGCAGAAGCGGAGCCGCAGGTGCGGGCTCCATTC
Organism: Nicotiana knightiana; assembly: GCA_005239525.1. Taxonomy (NCBI): domain Eukaryota; kingdom Viridiplantae; phylum Streptophyta; class Magnoliopsida; order Solanales; family Solanaceae; genus Nicotiana; species Nicotiana knightiana. Next base: position 7,609 of record ML412580.1, on the reverse strand, counting down.
CGTAGGTGCGACCCCTGGCCTTCTGCTCCTCTTCCGTAGGTGCGAACACTGGCTTGCAGATGTGAGACCGCAGGTGCGGTCCTCGAGCCGCAGGTGCGAAAGTTCTGGAGGCAGTGAAGTTGTTTTAAATGAGGGACTTAGTCATTTTTAGGCCAATTCTTTCATCTTTGGACAATTTGGGGTGCTTTCAAAGGGGAGATTTGACCTAACATCATGAGGTAAGTTAATTCCTACTTAAAAGTGAAATTTATACTTGAGTTTTGGGTAGATTAACACACAAAAATTAGTAGAAATCATGGGTTTAGAGTAAAACCTAGGGTTTTGATAAAAATAAGATTTAAACAAGAAATTTGTTATGGGATCATGCAAAATCTATATACTATTGATCCTTAGGTTATGGGTAACAATTTCTCGTGAAAATTTCCGTAATTCGAGCATGTGGGTCCTGGGGTACATTTAGGATTTTACAAACTAGGTTGAGATAATTATTTAAATAGGAGAATTTTGGACTTTTGAGCATAGATTAATTTATTTATATAATGTTTCAGGTCCTTGGGCGACGAATTTGGAGATTTGGGCGCATTCTTGACCCGGGAAGTAGGCTTGAAACGAGGTAAGTCTCCTTTCTAACCTTGTAAGAGGGAATTGTCCCCATAGGTGAAGTAATTAACTATGCATCATTATTTGTGGGGACTACGTACGTACGATGTGACAAGAGTCTGTGCGTAGTGACTATTCTTGTTATGTCCGGGTAGTTAGGTTCACTCCATGCCTTGTGAATTCCGTTAATTGAATTATATGCCTTATAATTTCCTTATTCACAAGCTTGTTTTCAAGAAATCCTAGAACTTAATGTTTTCAAACGAACTATTATTTTGGAAAAGGATTTAAAGAAAATATTGTGTTTATGTGTGACCACTTCGCAAATTTATATTCCCCGAGCAGAGTGATTCTTTCCACTACTCTCATGGGAGCGGGTCGTACACCACGGCAGGTTAATAGATGTATCTATGGTTCGCGGCGTTCTACCCTTCGGCAATGCACATTTATTATTATGTTGGCTCAGACCATATTCCTCGACACATTATGCGCATGCTACCTGCTTGATATAATTCATAACTTTTAAACTGTTAGATGTCTTGGAAGACAAATTTGTAATTGTATGTTGGAGTTTTCGCCACGTAAATAGGTTTTGTGAGTATGCTCGACATTTCATGTTTACTATTTATGTGTACTTGTTATTCATGTTGAATTTTACATCTAAATATACTGATTGGACCTATTAAGCGTCAAGTCGACCTCTCATCACTACTTCTTCGAGATTAGACTGGATACTTACTAGGTACATATTGTTTATGTACTCATGCTACGCTTCTGTACTTATTGTATAGGTTCTGAGGCAGGTGCATCTAGTTACCAGTCTGGAGCTCGTCCCTGATTTCACGTGGTTCGAGGCTTCACGGTGAGCTGCTTCTCTTGATGTGACGACCCGGCCGGTCGTCTTAAGAATTAACGCCCCGGTCCCCTATTAACTGTTTTTCCCCAAGTCTATTTCTGCTAAATTGAATTGCCGGGACATTCGGTTTTGAGGTTTGGAGAGTTTTGGGACACTTAGTCCCTAAATGAGAGCTTAGGTGTTGGAAAGTTTCCCGTAGTCAGAACAGTGTGAATACGGCCTCGGAATGGAGATTCGATGGTTCCGTTAGCTCCGTTAGGTGATTTCGGGGTTGGGAGCGTGTTCGGAATGCATTTTGGAAGTCCGTAGCTCATTTAGGCTTAAAATGCCGAAATTTGAATTTTTGAAGTTTCCAGTACGATAGTGAGTCTTTGATCCGAGGGTCGGAATGGAATTCTGGAAGTCGCAGTAGTTCCTTCATGTCATTTGGGATGTGTGTGCAAGTCAGTTCATGAGATTGGATCTTTCTGAGCCTTGCCGGGTATTAGCTTGTGTGGTTTCTCGGTCTTACTTATTCGATCGTATCAGGGAGCGGCAGTACGATGATCCTCATTTACTTGTCCTCAAGGACACGGTCCAACACAGTGATGCCAGAGATGTGATCATTGGAGATGACGGGGTATTGAGGATGCAGGGTCGGATTTGTGTGCCCAATGTTAATGGGCTTCGAGAGTTGATTTTAGCTGAGGCCCACAGTTCGCGGTATTCTATCCATCCGGGTACCATGAAGATGTACCATGATCTGAGACAGCACTATTGGTGGCGAAGAATGAAGAAGGATATAACAGAGTTTGTAGCCAAGTGTCTCAACTGTTAGCAGGTCAAATGTGAGCATCAGAGACCGGGATGGTTACTTCAGCAGATTGAGCTTCCAGGAAGTAGGAGCGTATCATCATGGACTTTGTGGTTGGACTTCCTCGGACTTTGAGGAAGCATGATGCTATTTGGGTGATTGTGGATCGGCTGACCAAATCAACCCATTTCATTCTGGTACTGACTACTTATTCATCGGAGCGGTTGGCGGAGATTTATATTCGGGAGATCGTTCGTCTGCATGGTATTCCAGTTTCTATTATCTCGGACAGAGGTACTCAGTTCACTTCACGGTTCTGGAGAGCCGTTCAGCAGGAGTTAGGTACCAGGGTGGAGTTGAGCACAATATTTCACCTACAGACGGACGGACAGTCCGAGCGCACTATTCAGATTCTTGAGGATATGCTCTGTGCGTGTGTGATTGAGTTTGGAGGGTCTTGGTATCAGTTCTTGCCATTGGCGGAGTTTGCTTACCACAAAAGTTATCAGTCCAGCATTCAGATGGCGCCGTATGAGGCTTTATATGGTAGGAGGTGCAGATCTCCAGTGGGTTGGTTTGAGCCGAGTGAGGCCAGGCTATTGGGCACAGAGTTGGTTCAGGATGCATTGGAGAAGGTCAAGGTGATTCAGGATAGACTCCGTACAGCCTAGTCCAGACAGAATAGTTACGTGGATCGGAAGGTTCATGATGTTTCATAATGGTCGGAGAGCGGGTTCTGCTTCGGGTTTTGCCTATGAAGGGCATTATGAGATTTGGGAAGAAAAGGAAGTTGAGTCCGAGATTTATTGGCCCTTTTGAGATATTAAGGCGTGTTCGGGAGGTTTCTTATGAGCTTGCCTTACCTCCCAGCTTGGCAGGAGTTCATCCGATATTTCATATTTTGATGCTCTGGAGATATCGCGGTGACCCGTCTCATGTCTTGGATTTCAGTTCAGTCCACTTGGACAAGGATCTATCATATGTTGAGGAGCCTGTAGCTATATTGGACAGGCAGGTCAGAAAGCACAGGTCGAAGAACATTGCTTCAGTAAGGGTTCAGTGGCGGGGTCAGCCGGCCGAGGAGGCGACCTGGGAGACCGAGCAGAATATGCGCAGCAGTTACCCTCATCTTTTCACCACTTCAGGTATGTCTTTATGCTCGTTCAAGGACGAACGAATGTTTAAGTGTAGGAGGATGTGACGACCCAGCCGGTCGTCTTAGGAATTAACGCCTCGGTCCCCTATTAACTATTTTTCCCCAAGTCTATTTCTGCTAAATTGAATTGCCGGGACGTTCGGTTTTGAGTTTCGGAGAGTTTTGGGACACTTATTCCCTAAATGAGAGCTTATGTGTTTGAAAGTTGCTCGTAGTCGGAACAGTGTGAAGACGGCCTCGGAATGGAGATCTGATGGTTCTGTTAGCTCCATTAGGTGATTTCGGGGTTGGGAGCGTGTTCGGAATGCATTTTGGAAGTCCGTAGCTCATTTAGGCTTAAAATGCCGAAGTTTGAATTTTTGAAGTTTCCAGTCCGATAGTGAGTCTTTGATCCGAGGGTCGGAATGGAATTCCAGAAGTCGTAATAGTTTCATCATGTCATTTGGGATGTGTGTGCAAAATTTGAGGTCATTCGGATGAGTGTAGACGCGTTTCGGCGTCAGATGTGAATTCTAGAATTTTCCTATGTTTCTAGGCTTGAACCTATGCATAATCGATGATTTTGATGTTATGAGACGTGTTTTTAAGGCTCGACTTAGTTCGAATAAGGTATTAGGGTCGGTTGGTGGTTTTGGTTGAGGTCCCGGAGGCCTCGGGGTTGTTTCAGATGCTTAACGGGAGAAATTAGGACTTATCAAATGGCTGAACCAAACCTCTTCTGGTGTTTTCGCACCTGCGAAGGTTTTCCCGCAGGTGCGGACTCGCAGGTGCGATAGTGTTGATCGTAGGTGCGATGGTGAGGGGGTTGACCAGTGGTCGCAGGTGCGACCTGGGTTCCGCAGGTGCGGGACCGCAGGCGCGACCAAACGATCGCAGGTGCGGCCCCAGTGGACTTAAGTGAATCCCGCACCTGCGATGCTTTTTCCGCAGGTGCGGTGATCGGGACCGCAGGTGCGAGATCCCTGTGTGTTTTATTCCAAAAATCCGAGAGTTTATTTCATAAGTCTAAAAATCGTGTAAGGGCTCAAGAATTGGCGATTTTCTGTGGGTTTTGAAGAGAAGGATCATAGGTAACATTTTCTAATCCTAATTCATTGTTAGACCATTATTCTCCGTTGTTTTCTTTAGTTTAATTATAAAAAATGGGGGAAAACCATAGGAAATTGATGAAGTTTCCCCAACCCGAAATTCTAAAAATTTATGGGGTTTTTGGCATCGGATTTCGATTGTTTCTGGTTGAATGAGTCCGTGAGTGAATGGGTGTCCGGAAAATATAACTTTTACCCGATTCCGAGACGTGGGCCCGAGGGGCATTTTGGTTATTTTACCTAATTTTGCGTCTTAGCTTGAATTAAACAGTGAAAATCAGTTGCATGAGATGTTATTTACGATATGTAATTGAATTGTATAGGTTTGGGCCATTTGGAGTCGGATACTCGTGGCAAACGTGTGGTTTCGAGTTGATTTTGAGCTGGTTCGAGGTAAGTGGCTTGTATAACCTTGTGTGGGGGACCTTTCCCCTTAGGATGTGATAGTTGGTAATTGAATGCCTTGTACGTGAGGTGACGAGCGCGTACTTGTGCTAATTGTTGAAAACCCGATTTTACTTTAAATATTTAAACTGAGTTTCTTTCTTACCTACTTTATTCTACTTGCAATTATAGCCTAAGTTAGTTTAGAAAATCATGCATAGTTGACTTGAATTGCCTAATTGCTAAGTTGCTTTAATTGTACTACGTGAAGCATGTTAGGCTAGAACTACTTGTTGCCTTGTATTTTTGCACTCTATTTCTGAATGTCTTCTTGTTGTGGCTGTGTATTTACTTTGGGACTACGGGACGGTATCTCGGGAGATCCCCCTGCATATTTACTTTAGGACTACGGGATGGTATCCCAGGAGATCCCCTGCATATTTACTTTGGGACTACGGGACGGTATCCCGGGAGATCCCCCTGCATATTTACTTTGGGACTACGGGACGGTATCCCGAGAGATCCCCCTGCATATTTACATTGGGACTACGGGACGGTATCCCGGGAGATCCACTAGACAGCTGAGAAAAGGACTACATGACGGTATTCCGGGAGACCCTCATTGTTACCATTGTTATTGAGCTGTTCATATTCCGTGTTTAATCTGTTCTTGTGTTTTGTTATTGCCTTGTTGACCTGTCTTATTTCACTGTTGTACTCATTATTACTGTCTGGTTTCATACTGAAAATTCCTATTATATTGTTTAACCTCAGTAGGGCCCTGACCTTCCTCGTCACTACCCGACCGAGGTTAGGCTTGGCACTTACTGAGTACCGCTGTGGTGTACTCATGCCCTTTC